>NIPM01000760.1:0-50567 GCA_002738285.1 Holacanthella duospinosa | reverse complement strand
TGAGAAAATGAGGAACCCATTTGCTCAATAATTTCTTCATTTGTAAATCTTCTGTTAAATACCGATAAACAGTGGCTTTGCTACAATTTACTAACATGGAAAGTTCGAGACACAATAAGGCTTTACTTTGAGCAAGATATTCTTTGATTTTCTCAATTGTATTTTCTTTTATTAAAAGATTACTTGTATCGCCTCCTCTAGTGTCTTCAACGCAATTTTGGCCCTTATTAAACTTAGAAACCATATTTTTCACTGTATTATATTTATAGACCTTTTCTCCTATCGTTTTAACCGATTCTTTGTGTATTATTGCCGAACTGTAGCCTAGAATTACTCAAAATTTGATAAATACACGTTGTTCTTTATCGGTTATTGAGCTTTTTAATTTTTGTAAGTTATCCATTATAGTAATTTAAACTAATATGCTTTAAAAACAAAGCTTAATTTATAGAAAATATTATATATAAATCTTGGCACTAGATATTAATTTGTATATTTATTATTAATTAAAATTCGCTTACTTTTTTGCTTAAAACGGCGTAATAGATAAGTAAAAAGTCAATCTGTTTTATACTGATGGGAAGGTTTCTGTTTGGAGAGAACCAGGAAAAGGCTTGAATCCTGAGTACCAATCACCTAGTATAAAACATGGTGGTGATAATATTATGATTTGGGGCTGTTTTTCATATCACGGAGTCGGATCTCTTGAAATTATCGAAGGTAAGATGGATAGCTTGAAATATCAAGACATTATATTAAGAAATTTAGGTCTATCAGCAGAGAAAATGGGCCTTAATGAGTATGTTTTTCAGCAAGATAATGATCCCAAGCACACTTCTAAGATTACAAAACGGTTTTTGAGGAAAAGGGAATTAAAGTACTTAATTGGCCTTCACAATCGCCAGATTGCAACCCAATCGAGAATCTTTGGGAGCTTTTGAAGGTTAAAATTCAAGAAAGATTTCCAAAGAATCTAACTGAATTAAAAGAATATTTAAAAGAAGAAAGTGAAAAAATATCAAATGAAACATGCCAAAAATCTTTCTAATAGTTTTAGGAAAAGGATAATTGAAGTTTTTCGAGTTAATGGAAAGCATATTAATTATTGATTAAAAGAATATCGTTTTTTTTGAAACAAAGCTTGATTTTTTGATTAAAAAATGTAAATGGAGTAAAGAATATTAATATAAAATCATATAAATATGGGACTAAATTTTTGAAACATAATTCTATTCCAATTGAACGAGAAATTTTAGTTTCTTGAATGAATAAAATAGTAAGAATGAAAATAAATTTATGTATTTATCAACTTTACTATCCATAAAATATGTGTTAGTTATAATTCTTGCTATTTTAGTTGCTTCCTCAACCTATTTTCACTATGATGCACTAATATTCTAGAATTATAACCGAGGCTTCAAAATTTTTGTCCCATATGGCAAAAAATTTTCGAAAGATGTTTCTACTCTTTTTGAAAAATAAAAACAAATAAATTTAAAGATAATTTTTATTTTATGTATAAATAGATTAAATGAAAACAGGTTTAAAAACAGTATAAGGAGTAAGATTAAATATCAAGAGGGAGGTAGTACTTAGCCCCTAAGCCATATATAAGTACTCCTAAATAATCCACATTCTAGCAACTATCTGACTCTAGCTTTCAATATTTTATATATACTTTGATTAATAAAACATGATTTATAATTTTTTTGCTTTCAATTCCTTATAGACTTCACTCACCTTTATCGAATAAGAACAATAGCAAGCCCTTTTTATAAGACCATTATTTTTTTGATAAATTTTGGCCTAGATTCTCTTTCATTTTTTTACATCAATTTAATTCAATCCTATTTATAAGACAAAGAACCATCTAATTAATTAACTGGAAAAATATTAAAACAAATCCAATAAATTTTAAGAAAAACTGTTTTAAATATTTTTTTGTATAAAATTGTATTTATGTTTATAATCCAATTCATTTTTTGCAAAAGTTCTATTTGGAATTATAACCAAGCCTTCAAAAATTTTGTCCCATATTAACAAATTGATATGCTTTTTGAATTATGTAAGTATTATTTTATATACTTTTTTGAAATATCGGTTTTTTTTGAAACAAACTGTACTTCAGTGATACAAATAGGAAAATAGCCATGAAGATATAGTGAATTATAATTAAAAAGATAACAAATAATTAAAAATAAATTAATGATTTCATTTAATCATATCTTGCTGTTTGTTATCAAATTTTTTATGTCGAATTTGAAAGAACGTTTTGAGCTTCTAAAGAGGAAACGAAAAGAAGTGTCAGATGAAATGAAAACAATAGAGGAAAATAAAGAATTAAAAGTATTTATATAATAGAAATGTTAGGATTTAACTAGTAATGAATCTCTAAAAAAAAATACTTCTCTAAATAAGATTTCGAGCAATATTCCAAAAACTAATAAGAAACAAGTTGAAGTAGAAAATGTACCAATTAAGAAAAAGCCTATTAATAAAGTATTAATTTTCTCAATAATTTTCTAGAAAAAGATTGTTTGGGGGTTAATTTATACACTTTAATATTTAGATATCGCCTAAGAGAAAGATGGGAAACGAAATCAAATATGTGAATAAATGATTTATTGTTGTTTAAACTTTATATTGCATCTATTTTTTGAATCTCTTTAGTATAATATGTCTTCATAATCAGCGGATTATTATTATATTTTGTATAACCGTGATGGGATCTATGTATATAAGGCTATTATGTTATAAATAAATACATATTATTTAATGCTTTTGAGTTGTAATGTTAAATATAGTTGTCATTTTGTAGTTTATAAACCTAAACTTTTATTTCAAATCAGCATCAAGAAAATGGGAAAAGAACTTATATCACTTAACGATACTGAATTTATAACCGAAGCGATAAAACAAGGCCAGAGAGTGGACGGAAGAGAAATGTTAGAATTACGAAACATGACATTGACTTTCTACAAACAATCTAATCCTAGTATTGTCGAAGTAACATTAGGCAAGACAAGGTATTCAATTTCTTGTTTTATTTGAGAAGAGTTGAAGCTATAGTTTCTGGTGAAATTGTCAGACCTTTCTCTGATCGTCCTACTGAAGGTGTATTAACAATCAATTCTGATTTAACTCCAATGGCAAGAACAAATTATGAAAAGGGAAAGTAGATCTAAACTTTTTTAACAGTTATAGATTTTCTGATGATGAAATTTTGATAAGTAGTATTATCGAAAAATCCATACGAAGAAGTAAAGCGTTAGATTGTGAAAGTTTATGCATTATTTCAGGTGAAAAAGTATTTTTAATCAATTATAAATTATAAGGTTTGGAATATTAGAATTGATATACACTTTTTAGAAAATGATGGAAATATTCTAACTGCTGCTAGCATAGCTACTATTTGTGCTCTCCTTTTATTTAGAAGGCCTGATGTTTCCGTAATTGGGGAAGAGGTTGTTCTCGTAAACTTGTTCTTTATTTAACATTTAGCATTCAATGGAAGAAAAGATTCCAATTTCACTCACTTTACATCATATGCCTATATGTATGTGCTTGTCGTTTTTTGATAAAGGGTAATCAAAACGATTGATTTTTAGGAATTTTATGGTTTTAGATCCCACTTATGAAGAAGAATTAGTACACTGTGGAACTTTGTGTGTGGTAATGAATTCTCAATTTGAGATATGTTTGTTATCGAAGCCTGGAGGTGTTCCTTTGCTCCCAGAGCAGATTTTTAGATGTTGTGAAATCGCTAAACAAGAAGTTAAAAAAATCAATGATTTGATAAAACTTCATATAAGCAGTCACACATCAAAATAAGTTATTTGATATTTTCTTTGAATAAAAATATCTGTGTGATTCATCACAAAGGCTTATAACCATTTGTTATCATTTTACAACTTTCGAATTTTTTTAGATATAAAAAGCTATATTAAATCCAAAATATCATTAAACAGATACACTAAGTTTAAATTGGGTTACATCTGTTAAAATACAATAAAAATACACTCTTTGTAGTGGAATTTAAATCATTATTTTCTGCGTTTAATCTTGACTTAATTTGAAAACAGTCGTATCTAATCTGAAATAGAGTAGAGGAGGTACCAGAATTTAATATCAGATACTTTATATACTATATTTTGTAAATCTACGCGCCTTTTATTTATCAGCTTGTATTTGCACACATTCATCAAAAATTCGGCCAATTGAATTTTTTTGAAATGAATAGCAATACTGAAAACCAAAGTAAATTTAAAGAATTTAAATATATAGGGAATAGTGTTTATACAGGTTCTTCAAATAGTAGACCAATTGTGTCAGAAACAACACCATTAGCTGAGAAATTCGTCGACGATAGTGAGAATAGAAAAAGACATCTAAACGAAGTTCACAGAAGTGAATCAGAAGCACCTCCTAATAATAATGATTTGGACAATGCAAATGAAAATTCTGTTATTAGTAATTCAAATTCTCCAGCAAGGGTTTTAAGGGAAAGCAACAAATACAATTTAAACGAATTTAATCCTTTAGCCCTTTATGAACATAATTCATCTGAAAATGGTACATCAGAAGAAAATACCAAGAAAAGAAAGCCAGGACCACAGAATAGCATATTAAGATCCGGATATGTTTATGATCCAAGATGTTATCATCATTTTAATCTCATCGAAGATAACACTTTTGAAGCGACCAAAGAAATTCCTAACGTAGTAGAGAATTTCAGAAATAGAACTTATGCTAATAATAGTTTTTATCAAAGTTATGCTTGTGAAACTAATCATCCAGAAGAACCTAAACGGATTTGGAAAATTTATACGGTTTTAGAAAAACATCATTGTTTAGAAGTTATGGATAATGTTATGGCTTGTGAAATCAGCGATTACGAATTGTCTCTATTCCATACCAATAGCTTTATAAAATCCATTGATTCTCTGAAACGTAAATAGAGACGATTTGATGTTTAGATATGAGCAGGGTTGAGCTAATTGATTATGCAGATAGATTTAATTCTGTCTATTTCTGCGGGGATACTCATTATGCTGCTAAAATTGCTTGTGGTGGTGTAAAAGAGTTATTAGCAAAGATTTTGGTCAGGGAAATCAAGAATGGGATCGCTATTATTCGACCTCCGTATTTATAAATTCTAATCATTTTAGCGGTCATCATGCCGAAACTAACCAAGTATAAGTTTGTTTAATTGGTTTAGCCTATGTAAAAATATTCATTAAATGTATAGGGGATTTTGTATCTTTAACAATGTGGTATATCAATATTCATTTGATTATTATAAAGGCTGTATCAGTGAAATCAGTAAAGGATTCCTTTATGTTAAAGAAGGTTTTAATATTGGATTGGTATTCTGATTTTTTGAACTATTCTTAAGGGATGTACATTTTGGTAATGGGACCGAAAAGGCTTTTCATGATGATCCTGATGTTTTATTCATTTCTCTTCATCGTTATGATGGATCGAATTATTATCCCCATGATAGAGCAGGGTCTACCGAAAATGTCGGGGGTGAATGCGCAAAAGGAAAGTATAAGTATCTATGTTTACCTGTAGAACCATCAATGTAGGTTGGGAGACCGAAGGACTCGCAGATAAAGATTATTTATACGCATTCTATCGGTTGATCATGCCTGTTATTTCCGAATTTGCTCCCGATTTGATTGTAGGTACGATTCAAATATTTTTATTTTACTTTAGTCTCTGCTGGGTTTGATGCAGCAGAAGGTACACTTTTATTTAGAAGTTTCTAGGAGACGAGCTTGGATGCTGCAATGTGACTCCGCTTGGATTTGCTCAGATGACTTTTTTACTCAATCAATACGCATACGGGAAAGTTGGATTATGTTTAGAAGTTTAAATTACACACATTTATCTGTAGGGAGGATACAACCTCAATGCTATAGCTGATTCTATGTTAGCTTGTACACAAAGTTTGTTAGGCCGCGAGCCTCCCTTGCCTATGGATATCAAAAAGGATATTTCAGATTCTTCTTCTCTTATTTTTGATGGAAAAGGACCTTCCAAACAGGATATTGTTAATCATTTTGTTCCTAGTAAAAGTGCTTTGGATATTGTCGAAAGTCTGGTTGAGATCCACAAGCCCTTTTGGAAATGTTTGGAATAATAAAGTTTTAAGCTGCTCATTTTTTATTTTTGTTCAAATTTATCTACTTCCAACTCACTTTTAGGTATTCATAAAAATGCTATATTTTACACAATTCATTTGAAAAATTCGTTTCTCAAAAATGGACTTTGAAAGCAAAACCAAACTCAATCTCAAAGTATTACGAAAAATAGACGATCGAATCAAAAGAATAATAGAAATATCGAACCATGCCGTGATATATGAATTTGATAATGATGGTTGGGTATTTATAAATCCTAATTTTTAGACAAAAAAAGGAGTAGAAGGTACATTATTCCTAATTGAAAAGTACATCCCTTGTCTTATTTTATAAATAGGTTTTCGATACCAAGATTTGCTTTCTTTGTTTTAAATAGAGTAAGTCCTGTTAGTTATAGTCAGACTCTTTTTCCAGAAATGGAAATGCAATTAGAAGCAGAATTTATTATATTTAAAACGGAACAAGAATCGATTCTTGGAATATGGTTATACAAAACTGAAGATTTGCAAGGAATGTATGATTTATTAAAAAAGTACCCTTTTGTTTTAAAATTATAAGGTGTTGTTTAGAAAGTTGCACTCCAATAGAGGCATCCGTCGCTAAAAAGCCTAGTCTGTTTAAGAACAATGGTATGCCTATTAGCCCAGCTAACAGTAAAGACGACTATGATCAAATGACAAGTTCACTTTTAGGGCTATTGAATAACTCAAATGTCAATAAAGAAGAAAAATCGGATGCGTTGACTACGTTCGAGGAACCAGAGGAGCAATTGCATGAGGAAAGTGGAGAGTTGCAAGGCGTTTATAACTGGAAAAACGCATTGGTTTCATATCTGAGATCTAATTGTAGTGATTTGCAATCGCTTTCGTCTCTGGAGTTTAGAGATGGTTATTTATTCGAGTTTTTCGATCATGATTGGGAAGCCGTTAGTTCTTTGTTGAACGAGATCAAAAATGGCTAACTTTAACAATAAATCACGATTATTTATTGCCCAGTCCATTGAATTTCTTTGTGTAGTATCGTGGATCAGAACCATTTCTAAGATATTGGATTGTCTACTACAACTGATAAACCTTCAAAATATCAAAAGGTACTAATTGTTAAAATATATGTATTATTTATCACAATCTTTTAATGACAGAGTAACTAATTTGACTGGTGTATCGGAGTCATATAAAAATAGTGCTTCTTTTCTAAATCCCAAATTGCACAAAGATAACAGGGTATCACAATGATCTAAAAGATGTAAAGTTATAAAAATACCAAATTGTGACACGAAACAATCAAAGGTTTTTTGATTTCTTATTGTGCAGCTGATATAAGCTGTAGCTTTAAAATTAAGGACAAGGAAACGCAACAGGCTTGCTAAAGTCGGTATTATGGCACTGTCAAATGTCTAAAATAATAAAAATACAAAAGACTATATCAGTTCCAATAATAACAGAAGGGTTTATGTCTATCAAAAGATTTTTGTCATACTTTTCCCAATCCAACTCTTCTATGTCCCATTGTCCATTTATCAAGTCTATTGTAAATTGAATAGAAAAATCTACTTATATCTCTATTGAACTTAGAAAGTTCTAAAGCATCTTTAGATACATCTGTAGATATATAACGTCTCGGCAATAAAATATCGCAAACGACACCTGGACATAAATACGATCAGTAGTACCTAAAAATCCAGCACCGCAGCCTAGCTCTAATACAGTTTTATCTTTTATCAAAACTAAATGTTATTGATTGGATGTATTACCTTTGTTATCTAAGAAATATTCAGCTAAACACAAGCTATTTTGTTAAAAATTATAATTAAACCTAGCTTTCCTATTAAATAAAAACGTGTATTTTACCATGTTCTTAGACCTGTATTCCCTAAAAAAATTTAAAAGCTTAATTTTAAACCTTGAAAGATTAAATTCTTGTCTTCTTTTATAAAGATCGATTGATTGTCAATAAAATAAATCTTAAACGTAGCTAAAAAGTCAAATAATATAATTACTATCATCTATATCTTTTTCTATGATACTTTTGGTAAACTCATCTAAAAGATTTTCATGTAATTCCTTTAAATTTCTAGTAAAATTTAGAATTACTTCTGTAGTTTCTAATAATTTGATAAATTTCTTCAAGAATAGATATCTATAAGTAAGACAGGGATGCACATTTTTGGTTATATGATCTTTAAATAACTATAATATTATTAATTCAAATTATACAGCTTCGACTAAAAGATCTTGGAAATTCTAAATTTTAATATTTAATATTTAATTAACTTTGTGTAATATGAGTTCTTTTTTTAGCTCTAGTTTGTGTATTTCATAATTTTGATAATAAAATTTCTTCAAATAGTGAATGTATTCAACTAATTCTTGTTTAATAACCATCAAAAAATGTTTTTTGCAAAATTGAAATCTAGCTTCAAATGGATGTAAGAACAAAAAATATGATTTGATTGAAAGTAATATTTTTCACAAAATAAATATATAACAAGATTTTTAGATAGTAGTTTGTGGACTTGATGGTGGAGTTTCAACTTGAATTGGTCGTTTCTTGAAAGAAGCACCAATTTTCTCTGTAATCTTATAAGGAAAGAAACGAATCAACAGTAAAATGATAACCAAACCAACAATAATCACTAATTGTGCCAATATCAATCTCTTCGATAATAAAACCTATAAAAAATAAATAGTCCCAGGTTTCTTACTTCATCACTCAAGTTATTCACCCTGGCATTTAATGCATAGATTTCTTTCTGTGACTTGGATTGTGATTGATTGATTTTTTGGAATATTATTTTCCAAACATCTTCCTGTTTCCTTCTCTAAAAATCAAACAGATATAATACATTAATAGATAACTGCATATTAATTGAAGAATTAAGCTGATGAAAAGCATTTTCAATCTTCTCATTTTGTGATGCTCCTAATCTTTGAAATAGATCTTCAAATATCTGGGTTTGATTAGTCAAGTATTTTTGTAAAATGTTCAAATTGTGTTCCAAGACATTCAATCTTTTAGTAATGGTCGTGAATACATTTTCTTGTGAATTCTGACTATTCAAAGGTTGCCCATTCTTACCCAAAGGTGGATGCGTTTTGAACATATGGTTTTCTATAGCCAAAGTATATTTGTCTTTAAAGAATACATAAGAAAGCTGTTTTGCTAGGTCAAAAGGGAAGTATAAGCACTGTAATTTGTTTTCAATATAAACTAGAGGTTGTTTTATTTTGCTGGATGCCTTGATAGTGTTTTCTACAGGCTTAATGGGTATTAAATCCTTCACTCCAGGCATAGGTTCTTTTGCAGTAGGCAAAAATGAACACGTGGCTATTGGTATTTCATCTAGAGTATGCGAAGGTAACTTCTTTTCAATCTTACTGGTATCAATATCAATATTTTTATCTGTCTCAATTTTGGGATTTTCCTCTTTGACTTTTTCGCTTTCTTCTGCGTTCTTATATTCTTCCATCATTGTACTGCCAAAGACTTTAATTTGGGATACTGGACAATAATACTCATTTCCATAATGTGTCTTGAATTCTATTCTTATAAACTTCCAGAATGATGCTGTGGTTACTTCAAATGCCTTAAATTATAAAAATATGTATTTACTTGATCAGCCCTAGAATTTAAACCTTGATAATGCCCAATATATTGCCAACCATTAACGGCTCTTGGAGGATATCTAGTGCTAGCATAAATATAAAAATCCTTGAAAGTAGAGCTAAAATATTCATAATTTCCAATAACAATAGTGTCCATTCTAATTTCCTGACAAAGTTCAATGTCGACATACTTTTCGATTTTACAAGGATTGGTCAGATACTTGTCTTTTCCATTCAATAATATAGAACTAGAACCCTTACAACCTTTATTTACAGACAATATACTAGCAGCACAATCGAAGGAAGCATAATTGAAGCGTTCTTTTCGCGATTTAAAAACTTTACCAAGAGTAGGTGTAATTTCTGCTAAAGGAGGTTGTTTATTGGAATCGGTAGTTGACTTTTTAATTGTATCACCTAAATACCAATTCTTTACTAATATAAATACTACAAAGTTCAGTATAATGAATGTATAATTCAAGAGACAAGTTTTGACGCTAGACATTTTTGACAAAATTGAATTTGGATCCAAAAGTCACTCAAATATTTTTCAGAAAATTATAGATGCATTTTACAGTATGATCAAAATACGATCATTATGCGATATTTAATAGAGAATCAATAAAACTAATATCAGCGTCTAATAATCTCCAACCAAGTGAAGAAAAACAACTTTTAATATCATTTTCTTCTGTAAAATCAATGATAGGGATTAGTCCTTTGCACATAATGTAATTTATAAATACAGTATCTTCACTAAACCCCTTTCTATCGACTATTTTAGAAATGTCAAACTTCTTTAGATAGTCTTTCGAATATCTGATAAATATCGTGATATCTTTACTGGCACAAAAATCTATTAATTCTAAAATATTAATCCAATAAAAAATACTTTTGCTCATATTCTCTAGATCTATAAAAATATAATCAATGTTCATTTTTTTGATGTATTTTTTTTGTAATTCTTCCAAACCGTTGGTTTTAAAACCTATACCTTTTATCTGTTTACTTTTGTTGATTAGTTTCCCTAAAAATCAAAGGTTATAGGGTTACTTAGATTGAAAAACATAAAGGTTCCTTTTACCAACAGCAAAGTGTCGCGGTAATACTTGTTGACAAATTTCTTGAAATAAAAGGTAAATATTGAATGCTTCTTGAAAGTATATTGATTAATGAATTGCAAATTGCTGAAATTTGGATGTTTACAACTGCTCAATAATTGACTCTTCAACAACTTTTGATCTTCGACGTAAATTAAAGGCTCATTCAAATTCGACATTAATTTATTTAATGTTTTATCATTTTCTTGCCAATTTATATCAGTAAATCCTATTGATGGAATTCTGGTTTGTTTATTGATTTCTATGTTTTTTCTTGAAGATGGAATTCTCATTTTAGTGAATTAAGTTATCATATCAATTTATATAGCCTCCATGTACATCTTTACTAATTTAATATACAAGGGCTAATAATGAATACTTTTAGCAAAATATAATGGAAATAAATTAAAAATATTATATAAACTTTTTCGATATCTTGACATTGATTTGATTATTGATTCAATGAATGCGCAACATTCTAATTTTAGAAACAAAGTGACGATCAATCGTCGATCTGTTCACTCATAGAAGTTAATCAATACAAAAATACATTTAAATTTGATAAATGACGTATTTAATCCCCCAAAAATGTTTTAATATCGCTTTTTATTTTCGTTCAGCGTAGTCCCTATTTTACTTATTAAATAATTGGTTGATTAATAATCATTAAAAATTTGGTTGAATTAAGCAAAGAATCAAAAAGGGACTACTCTGAACGAAAATAAAGTGCCATACATGCCCCACTAAATTTATAAATGAATCGCCACAAACAAATAGAGATTAGCCACATCAAATAAAGTCTACTACTTCTTAAAATAGAATGAATAAATAATCCAGAACCTCCTCATAATAAATGTTCCCACTGTCACGATTTTAGATTAATTTATGCATTACTAAACCACCAATGTTTCAAATTAATAAACTCCCATATAAAATCATGGCAAAAGGCTGAATAAAATATACTTAGATGTTTTCACAACTATTTTTAATAATGAGCACAACTCTAAGTAGTAAAATTAATATATCCAATTACAATATAGGGAGAATAGTCGGTGGAAACGAAGCTAGACCTTTTTCTTATCCTTATATGCTGTCATTACAAGATAAATTCTCCGGAAATCATAGATGTGGAGCTACTCTTCTGAATTATAGGACTGTATTGACAGCTGGGCATTGTATTATAAATGTAGATGAGGATGAATTGAGCATTGCTTATCATAGACATGATTTGACCAAGGAAAATGAACAAGAAAATGGCCAAGTGAGCAACGTAAAAAAGTTTTGGCTTCATCCAAACTTTACAGCCAATGCTAAAACATTGCAAACCGACAGTAATTCCATTTCCTTTATTTATCTTTTTAGTTGCTATATTGGAATTAGAGACCGAAGTCAAAGGTTATAATAAAGCTTTTGTCCAAATCGATCAAAAAGACGTCGGAATGAGCTTCGGAACAAAACTATATGCTATAGGCTATGGAGCTTCAGGATATAACCAAAGCCCTACATGGAAACTTAATGAAGTTAAAATCCCAATAGTTGATACAATTAAATGTGTCAAACAACTTGAAGATGTATTTTATGTCAATCCTGAGACTGCTTTCTGTGCCGGTTATCCGGAAGGCAAAAAAGGTAAACAAATAAATTATTGATTTTTAGATACCTGTTCAGCTGATAGTGGAGGTCCTTTATTATTAAGAGCTGGCTTTGGCAAACCTGATATCCAGGTTGGTATCGTCAGTTATGGCTTTGAATGCGCTAGAGCTAACAGACCTGCTGTTTATACTAGACTTACTAAATACTACAATTGGATTCAAGCTACAATTTCTAAAATACAACGTAAATATTCTAAATAATAATTAGAATAAAGCAACATACAAGATAAGATGTGGTCCGTTATTCCTGTCCAATTTTATAAATTTAAATACAGACAAATTATGTGATTTTTGAATCACACATTAAATAAACTTATTATTTATTAAATCAAAATGATTAAATTTTAATATATTTTATTTTTAAAGATTGAAAATCAAAACAGGGCAAATGCAATCTGCCAGTATTAACGAAAATATTGCTTCTAAAAAGACGACTAGACACTTTAAGTACAAAAACTATACATAAGTCTGTAGAAGAAATAGGTACTTCTATTTATAAAAATGTCCTACTAAAATAATCACTTCTAAAGTCAAAAAGAAAATACTAAAATGTCCTTTCACATATTTCGAGGAGAAATGTACATAAGCACTTTAAAAATTAAAAATGAAACACTAAATTAACTATATTTTATATATATAGTTTATTTTTAAAATAAATACTACGCTTCTTATTATTTTAGTTTTTTGACAGGAATAACGGACCACACCTATCATCTAAAGAGAAGGGTATTACCAAAAAAGAGACTTACTAATATAAGATCAAAAATGTTTAAATAATTATAAATTCCTAATAAATTTTTGATTTTAAAATGCATTTTCTATTCAAAAATCTGAATAAAACTCCAAGTTTCTTGGGTCAAACTTCTCTCAGCTAAAAGCAAATTTTGAAGTACAATGACAACTAGAATAATACAGTCAAACTTAAGAAGGCCATTTATAATCAAAAGAAATGTATTAGATATAATGAAATTCGAAGAGCAAGATATAAATGAACTTCATCAAATCAAATGTCCTCAATCATCATCTAACATAGATCAAAATCTTCATATTCGCAGCACACCCACCATTTCAATAAAAGACGCAAAGATTTTATTAATGGTAGTAGAGAAGTTTGGTTATAGATGGGATTGGTATACTGAATTATTATTTGTACAATATAAACCAACTATTTTGAGTAAATATTGGTTCTTAATAAAGATCAAATGTGGAACTTGGACTTCAGAAGAAGTAGAGAAATTCAAAACTTTATTAAAAGACAGAGATGATTATGATTGGAATGATATATCAACAAAAATGGGTAAATCAGCTTATTTTTGCAAGCATTTCTGGATTTTATACCTTAATCCTTTACTCAAAATACAATCTCTAAAGATAGATGAAGAAAAAGTTGCCAAAACAGTTAAAAAAGGGTTTAGATGGAATAAGCCTTATGAAGATCATATCGAACTATTCATTTCTTATTTTACTTTATATCCTAAATTAGAAATTGGGCCTTGGAATTTAAATGAGGATCAAGCTTTGAAAAGCGCTATGGATCAAGTAAATAAATACATTTCTGACCAGGACAAATGGGATCAAATTAGTAAGTTAGTGAAATCGAGAACAGCAGAACAATGTAAACGTAGAAGTACGATTGAAATGTCCAAACGATTCCTTGGTCCTTGGTCGGAAAGAGAAAAGGAGATGTTCAGAAGTTTAAAGCCTGATTGTGGTTGGGATGGTGCTGATGCATTGATAAAAACAAGATTCAAGTCTCAAATACAGGCATACATGATGTTAAACTCATGATCAATTTAATATTTTTGTTAGAATATCCTTGCTTAAAGATTTATAAATATAGCTTCTATTTGTATTCTAATTTCAGAGATACATTATATAATGATATTGTAAAATCTAGACCGATTTCGACTTGATAAATTTAATAATTGCCAACTTGCATATAACTGAGACATACATTATCGAATGAATAGTTAGTATTACTTTAAATGTTTTAGATCTTTCTAATGTAAATGTATGCATTCTGTTTACCTTCAAAAACTACATGTATACATTTTATGCATTAGCCACGAATTCGAAATTCATTTTATATAACTGATCCAAACCTTATACAATATTTTATGTAAATATAATGGAAAAACATGAACCAAAACCCACAAAACAAAGCGCTTCCTCCTTATATAACAAGTTAGAATGTGTAGGAAGAGGTGCTTATGGTGAAGTATACAAAGGGTAATTCATTCTTAACTTATTTTTTATAGAATGGAAAAAGCGACAGCTAGAATAGTAGCTATCAAAATACTCGACTTAGATACAGATGAAGAAGAAATAATAGACATACAACGAGAAATTACTCTACTATCACAATTACAAGGAAAATGTCCTAATATTACAAAATATCATGGTAGTTTTTTGGACGGTAGTAAGCTATGGGTTATTATGGATTATGCTTCTGGTGGTAGTATTCGTAATATAGTATCACCTTTTTCAATAATAATTAAAGATGAAATCAGGTTATATTGAAGAACGATACATTTCGATCATATTCCGAGAAGTATTGCAAGGACTCACTTATATACATAAACAAGAAATTATTCATAGAGATATTAAAGGTATATCACTACAATTTATGTATTGTTTTTTGTAGCTGCTAATATTTTATTGACTGAGAAAGGTGAAGTTCAGCTGTGTGATTTTGGTATTGCAAGGAAAATAGCTACTAAAGCAATGAAGAGATATTCTTTTGTCGGAACACCGTAACTAATCGAATTTAAATGTTTAGATATTGGATGGCACCAGAAGTTATTAAAGATGGAACCCCTTATAATTTCAAAGTACGTCATTTGTTATTTTACCATAGGCTGATATTTGGTCTCTAGGAATAACTGTTTATGAAGTGGCAACAGGGAATCCACCTTATGCCGAATTGGATCCTAAAGCAGCCTTGTACAAACTTTCCTCATCACTACCGCCACGACTGGTAGGCCCCTTTTCACCTCTATTAAAAGAATTCTTTTCGTTATGTTTGACAAGGAATCCAGCAGAAGTAAACTCATTAAACTCACAATTCTATTAGAGACCTAATTCTGATGATTTGTTGAGGCATAGATATATCAGAACCTTCGCTAAATTGCCTTCTACGAAATTAATTGACTTATTTAATAGACACGAAAAATGGAAAAGTAGACGTAGTGAAAGATCATCATTTGGTAATCAGAAAAAGGGAGGAGAAGAGAGTGAGTAACTCATTCTATTTTATTTTTAGTTATTCTGATGAAGACGATGATCAAGATAATATGAGCTTGTGGAGCTTCGATGTACCCCCTTACTTTTGATCGTTTCTAGGCATCAAGGGATTCTATCAAAATAGATACAGTTAAATCTTATGCATCGATATCTAAAGGGCCAAATTCTTCGTTATTGAGTGAAGAGTTGGATTTAGACGATACACCATTATCCATTATTGCAGAACAATCAAAACCTATGTCTGAGAAATCTATAGAAATACCCAATGATAACACACCCAAAATAAGTGAAATCGAACCTAAAGTCATTTATACACACGATCCTGCTTTTATTGATAAATTTTTCGAATCGAACAAGAACAAGAACATACCAACTGAAGGCATTAATGATATACCAGTGATGGAATTTTCGAATTCTATGAAATTAAGGTCATTAAATAAAAATGAACCGACACCTATAACTAAATCCAAAAGTTCGACTATCAACAATAAGTCTATAAAAACACAAACCATCGGCTCTCCTATAGCAAAATATGCATCTTATGAAGTTAATAAAAGAACTTCTCAGTCGCCTATAATGCCTCCGAAATCTGCTCTAAGACAAAGAAGTAAAGAACCTGCAGAATTGCAGAAAGAAACCGACAAAGAAAGTCCAGGATTATTATTAAAATTAGACATCAGTAATGTAACGCAATCTAATCCTACATCAGCTAAATCAAGTCCTATTATCGAGAAAAATGTCTTGCTACCAAAACGATATACATTGGACATTTCTTTGAATGCTAGTTCGGATAATTTGAGCTCTTCAATCTTGGATAATCTGAACTTTAATAAACCTTCGAATATCAAATCCACACTAAATATGACGAAATCGAAATCGGAAGGCCCTAGTCCAAAAGTAAATTCGAGAAATAAGGCGGATCGTAATTCGATTAATGATGTATTGAAAGGTGAACCTAATGAATTAAAACATATTAAAACGAATTCGAAAACTGTAACCCCTGATATCCATATTTTTAGATTAATAAGTTGGCTAGACCAAGTATTCTAGATTCTTTTCCAACTAGGTCTCAATCTTCTAATATAGATTTAAAGACAAAATCTTTTGTTCATTATAAACTTCATAGCAATCAAACGGCTATGAAAGAATTGCATAATTCGTTGAACTCCTTAATGAATTGTGTGGATTTAATCGAGGATTCTTTTAATAATACTTGATTGTATAAATAAATTATTTACTTTATAAACGCATTTTATGTCGTTTTTATAAAAGTTAAACCTTGCTTTCTTAGATCAAGACAGTGTAGTTACAAAATTGATGTAAAATGTTCTATAATAAACGAGAATTAGAAAGTAATATTTAAAATATAAATTCATGGTGATGTAATTTTTTAACATATGAATAATAATTGTATTTTAAGTTCAAATATCTTATTTAATTAATCAAACGTATTGTTAAATGTGGCTCTAATGCCAAAAGATTGAGATTTTTCAGAAAATTAATAATAAAATGAAGACATTGAATATCCGAATAATATAGACTAAACAATATATTATATTTTGTACATCATTGTGCAAAAATTCATAAACCACTAAGAAAAATCCCCCTTTAGAATATTATGATTAAACTTGATAGTCAGATCTAAAAAATGGATATAAAAAATTATGAAAATGAATATAATTCAAACAATTTTGATCTCTTTTATTCTTCTGAACCATTATTGCATTCATAGATCCTCCACTTTTTATCACAAATCAAACCAAAATTTCAGAAATTTTTTATTAAAAACGACCCAATGGTATCGACATTTTTTACTAACAAAATTAATAGAGCGCAACCCATATATTGTATGAATCATCAATAGGGTACCACTTACTGTTAATAAGCAATAATGGCTTAAATCAGATCCAAGATCCAACTTTTAGCCTAGATTGGAATGTAGTTAGAAAGTTGGCTAAGCCTATAGGCTTTCGACCTTTTACGGATGCAAATGATGCATTATCAAATCTCACCGATATTTCAGAAGGTACCCTTCATTTTGATGTTATTATTATAGGCGTTTGTAATGAAGCATTAGTCGATTTTTTAAAGATCAACCTTCATAATCAAACTAAAGAACAGTTAGTTTTAGGAGTAATCGATAAGAATTTAGGAGGAAATATAAGACAGATAACTGGCATCGTATGTTCTGCCGATGAGGACGTATTTGAAATGATGAGAGTGATCCGATCTAATGAATCTCGATTTTTTAATGAAGTATTGAGTTCCGCTAACTTTGTGATGGAAAACAAAATGGAGAAATCGAGATTAGGATTAGCGCACAATTATTCACGAATGAAAGTCAAGTTCAATGTGAACAAGAACGATAACATGGTTTTACATTCCATCACCCTTTTAGATCAGATCGATAAGGATATTAATGTTTTTAGTATGAGAGTTAGGGAATGGTTCGGTTGGCATTTCCCAGAAATGGGGCTCTTGATTAAAGATCATATGCAATATGCGAAACTGGCGCTCCTTATAAAGACCAAAGAGTTCATCCAAGATTATAACTTAACTGTTTTGGAAGATAAGGCTAATGCAAATTATAGAGGCGTTAAGAAGATGGTTAAGATCTGTGAAAATGATACCGAGATGGTTCAAAGAATTATTGAGGCTTCTAAAACTAGTATGGGTACCGAAATCTCAGAATTAGATATTATTAATATCTCAAACTTCTGTAGAAGATTAATCTCATTATTAGAGTATAGAAACAAATTATCTATTTATTTGAATTCCAAATTATCGTGCATTGCGCCTAATTTGCAAGCATTATTGGGCACTTATGTCAGTGCAAGGTTGATTTCACATGCTGGTTCTTTGACTAATTTGGCTAAAAGTCCCGCCTCCACCATCCAGATCCTCGGAGCCGAGAAAGCGCTCTTTAGAGCATTGAAAGCTAAGAGTAATACCCCTAAATATGGCCTTTTGTTCCACTCTTCTCATGTTTCAAAAGCGGTTGGCGTCGATAAAGGTAGAATAGCAAGATTGGTAGCTAATAAAGCAGCCATTGCATGCAGAGTCGATGCTTTTTCGGATAATTCTAATGATAATACTATCTTAGGCGATGCGATGAGAGAGCAAATCGACCAGAGATTGTTGTTTTTGGCGGCTCAGAAGAGAAATGATGATTCAGTATTGCCTTTGAAGAACGTTGATGTTATGAACGAGGCGCTTAGTAAGATTCATAACTTGATGGATGTCGATGAATCTCAACCTAAGAAGAAGCAGAAAAAGACCGATGATACTACTTCTCCGCTTTTGGATGCTTCTTCGATTCAACCTAAGAATAAGCGTAAATTTAAGAAAGATGCTCCTATTAAAGTCTAAGTTTTAACTTATTTCCAATTAAACCCCATTTTATTCGCATTTATTCTTTGATACTCCATACAGCGTATTCGTTCACAAATATTGGTTTGCTACTAGATATTATACACATCTACTACTTTTTAAGATAATTTATTTTAGAAAGCTCTAAATGTGATATTTATAAGATGCATGCAGGCATCTCCATTGTCTTTTTATCACGTTTGGAAACCAGCTTGTCATTTCATCAAAAAAGATTTTTCAAAATATCGATGATCAGAGCGGCAGAGAATATAACGAAGCTCAGTATCCTAGGCAAAGAAAGCATAATCTTAGGAACCCAATTAACCGACTACATAACGCAAGATTTAAGTCAATCTTTTTCTATATCTAATTATGTTTTAATTTCCGATGAAAATATTGCGCCTCTTTATCTTCATGCCTTGCATAATAGCCTACAGTTGAAAGTGCAAGCTAGAGTTTTGACCTATGTAATTCAATCTGGTGAGGGAAGTAAGAGTAGAGATACAAAGAGAGAAATTGAAGATTATTTATTCCAAAACAATGTAACACGAGATACCATCCTGGTAGCCTTAGGTGGTGGTGTAATAGGTGATTTAGTCGGTTTTGTTGCTGCAACTTATATGCGTGGAATTCCGGTGGTTCAAATACCAACAAGCTTATTAGCTATGGTTGATTCGAGTATTGGTGGTAAGACGGGGATTGATACTCCCGATGGTGGTAAGAATCTGATAGGCGCGTTCCATCAGCCGGTTAGGATTTATATCGATCTAAAGTATTTGACTACGTTACCAGCTAGAGAATTAAGAAACGGGTTTGCTGAAATTATTAAAACTGCTGCTATCAGTTCGTCGGATAGTTTTTCAGAGTTAGAAAATTCGATTAATGTTATTGAAAACTTCATTAGTGGTTCTGCACAAGGCGCTTGTTATTCGGATAAACAATGGTTGATGCTTCAGAATATTGTAGTGTCATCTATTAAATTTAAGGCTTATGTCGTCACTAATGATGAGAAAGAATCTGGCTTACGCTCTTTATTAAATTTTGGGCATTCCATAGGACATGCAATCGAAGCCATTTATTCACCCCTATTGTTACATGGTGAATGTGTTTCTATTGGAATGATTTTAGAAGCGGAATTATCTAGATCTATGAATAGTTTAAAACAAGTTACTCTGGCTAGATTAACATCGGTCATTAAAGCTTATGGACTTCCTACTTCTATTAATGAGCCTATGGTTATTAAATTGTTGGGTGATCGAAGAGTTCCAGAAGGATTGGCTGGATTGATTTTGGATAAAATGAGAATTGATAAGAAAAATATTGGTAATACGAAACGAATAGTCCTTCTGAAAAACATTGGCCAAACCAATTCGCAAGGGTGTGATGACGTTGAAGATGGAATGTTGATGAGAGTTCTTTGTGATTCTATTAGGTTTGAATCGTTCTTTGTGAATAACTTGCATTTCAAGCCTCAATTCAATGATAATGGCTTGGTTACTCCTATAGAACATTATGTCGATTCTTCTCCATCTACTCCTTCGAGTTTTCCTTATGGAAATGAGGATAACAGCAAGAACTCATTTACTAATCCGCCTGCAAAACAACCAATGAAGATTATTAATGTACCTGGATCGAAATCTATTTCTAATAGAGCATTATTGCTGGCTTCTTTATCTAAAGGTTGTTGTAGATTAAAGGGATTGTTATATTCTGATGACACCAAAGTCATGTTGAATGCAATGAAGATATTGTTTAATATAAATTATAGCTGGAAAGATGAGGGAGAAACATTAGTTATTAATGGTAATGATGGCCTTATGGTTAATCCAGCCAATACAAATAAAAACGAATCTATTTATTTAGGAAATGCTGGTACTGCTGCTAGATTCCTTACTTCGGTGTGTGCGTTTTATCAATTGTTGAATCCCTCGAAACAATCCATTATCATTACTGGTAATGATCGAATGAAGGCTAGGCCTATTGGACCATTAGTTGATGCTTTGTCGCAAATTGGAAGTCAAATCCGATATTTGGAAAAAGAAGGTTGTTTGCCTTTAGAATTTCTACCTATGGAAAACTCAATCAATAAGAACGATGAAGGCCTGATCAATTTAAGTGCAAGCATTTCATCTCAATATGTTAGCTCAATTTTGATGGTGGCACCTTTTTATCCAAGTAAGAAAGGCTTAACATTGAAATTGCAAGGCAATACAGTTATATCAAGGCCTTATATCGATATGACTACCAAGATGATGTTGTCGTTTGGTATTCAGGTAAAAGAATTAGATGGAAACAAATATTTTATATCCAGTTATAGTTCATCTAATGCAACCAAATCCATCCGTTATATCAATCCAACATCATATTTAATTGAAGGCGATGCTAGTTCTGCCACTTATCCTTTGGCTTATGCTGCCATCACGGGTACTATGGTTCAAGTTTCTAATCTCGGTTATAATAGCATGCAAGGCGATTCTCAATTTGCAACCAAAATATTACAACAGATGGGCTGCAATGTTAATCAAACAGAGACTACAACTTTAGTTCAAGGGCCACCTATTGGACAATTATCGGCACTTGGTAGAGTGGATATGGAATTGATGACGGATGCATTTCTTACTTTAGCAATTTTGGCATCTATTGCAGTGCAGCCATCACTTAATGACATACCAATGAGTCAAGGCGAAAATGGAAATACAATGGAGGGTATCAATTCATTAAACAGTCCTGGCTTAATGACGGAAATCGTTGGTATCGCTAATCAGAGAGTGAAGGAATGTAATCGGATACTTGCCATGGTGACTGAGCTGCAAAAAATCGGGGTCAATGCTTATGAATTGGAAACTGGGATTGCTATTCAGCCAATACCGATTAATGAATTAAATGCAATCTTTAGTAATTCTAATCATGAAGGAGTGAATTGTTATGATGATCATAGAGTCGCCATGTCATTCTCCCTCCTTGGGGCTTTGCTTCCAGGCTTGGTTGTTCTGGATAAGAGATGTGTTGAAAAAACTTATCCGGATTGGTGGGATGTGCTGGCTGCCTCGTTGGGGCAAAATATTCATGGCTATGAAGTGCAGAGCAACAAGATGGAAGTGGGAGATTCGAATCAGAAAATACAAGAAATCAATGATACATCAATAGTGCTTATTGGGATGAGAGGGGTGGGTAAATCTTCGGTAGGATTAGGGTTGGCTTCTTTGTTAAGGTTTGCTTTTCTTGACTTGGATGCTTTGTTTGAATCAAAATTCGATATTTCGATTACCAATTTTGTAAATTCGAGAGGATGGGGCGAATTTAGGGAAATGGAATCGGAATTAGTAATACAAACCTTAGAATCCCATCCGAAGAATACGGTTATCGCTACTGGGGGTGGGATTGTGGAATTAAATAGATCAAGAGAGGTTTTAAGTGGATTCGTTCAGAATGGCGGTGTTTGTTTGTTTCTGAAAAGAGATATCAAGATCATTTCTAATGAGTTAAGCTTCACTACACAAGATCATAGACCAGAATATTCAACAGAAGTAGAAAGCGTTTATTTATCTAGGTTGAAATATTATAAACAATGTTCTAATTTCGAAATTGATTTAACTAATCTTACAGTACAAGAAAATAGTTATAGAATATTACATTTGATCAATAGTGTTACAGATCGGGAGATTAAAGAAAATATGAATAGTAATTTATTAGTTATACCAACTTCTAATTCTGCTGAAGAATTTAAGCCTTCTTATTTCCTTTCTTTGACTTATCCTGATCTCAGTTCTGTTCGATCTACTTTAAAAGATGCGACTATTGGTTGTGGAGCTGTTGAGCTGCGTGTTGATTTATTGGATATCGATTGGGATCAAATAGCTAACAATCCCAATTTAAAATTAGATAGTACACAAGAATATATAGAAAAACAACTTCGAATTCTTAATGAAGAATTAGATTATATGCCAATTATCTATACGATTAGAACCGTCGGTCAAGGCGGTCAATTCCCTGATCAGTTTGTACCCTCTAACTTGATTGCTTTATTTGAGATTGCTTTACGCTTTCCAGTTGCTTTTATAGATTTACAATCAGATTGGAACAAAGATTTAGTATTAAAACCAATCAAAGAAAGGATTAAATCCAGTTTAAATTATACTCAAACGATCATATCGACACATGATTTATCAGGCTCGTTACAATGGTTGTTGGATAATGTGAACAAGTTTGCTACCAATTGTCAATTTATGAAGCCGACTGTTATTAAGATGGTCTCTGTTGCTACTAATTGGGGTCAAAATATACAGTTATTAAACGCTTCATTAGAATATCGGAAACAAGAAGCTGTACAACCCTATTTAATAGCTATCAACATGGCTGGATTAGGACAATTAACTCGAATCTTTAATAGCTGCCTAACTCCTGTCACCAGTCCAATCTTAAAAATTGCAGCGGCTCCTGGTCAATTATCAGTTATGGAGATTCATAAACAATTAAGCTTGTTGAATATCGTTAGTCCTTTACAATTTTATTTATTCGGGACTCCAATTAGTAAATCACCCTCACCTACTTATCATAATTCAGCTTTTGGGTTGTTGAATTTGCCTCATCAATTCCACTTATGTGAATCAGACGAGATCGAAATTATTAAAGAGGCAGTATTAAAAGAAGATTTTGGCGGAGCCTCCGTAACAATCCCCAACAAAGTGAAAGTGGTCTCTCTATGCCAACACCTGACGGAAGAAGCGAAATTGATAGGCGCGGTTAATACGTTGATTCCGATTCAAATTAAAGGGATCTTGAAAAACAAAAGTATATTAGGGGATAATACCGATTGGATTGCTATTCATGATTTAATCAAAACACACCTTTATAAAGCACCTTTGATCGAACATATACCTTTGATCCTTGGTTGTGGTGGTACGTCTCGTGCTGCATTGTTCGCACTCTTTAGATTGGGGTTCTCTAAGATTTATTTGTTTAATCGTACGCCTTCCAATGCACATCAATTGATTTCGGAGTTCGAAATGATTGGTCATTGGAAGTTGATTTATGTTCCTTCATTAGAGAAATTGAAGCCTACGATTGTTATTGATACATTACCTGCTCATACTAAAGTACTGAACTCGCAAATGGCCATGGAATGGTTTCCTCAAAAACAATGGGGATTAATAGTTCAATTGGCTTATTCGAAATATTCGGATGAATCTCAACTTATGCTTAGTTCACCTTATCCATCGAATATCGCTTTCATTTCGGGCATAGAAATCTTTTTAAAACAGGCGGAGTATCAATTTATTAAATGGACTAATCTGCCGGCTCCGGTTCATATCTTGGAGAATAATGTTCAAGATTTTTTGACGAAAAAATAAAATCTCTTATCTTTTAATCTACATTCTATAGAATTGAATAAGCTGATCCTTTGTTTTACTTTGTATGGTGTATTTTATAACAGGGTAAATTTCAATAAATAATGATTAGTGTCTAGGTGTAATACTTAGATACCAAATAAACGGCCTTTATTTGAAATTTAAGGAGTCACCATGCGATTCCCAAAATTTCTGCTCAAAACTAAATTCCCCAAAATGAGTGGAACATACGACCAACTAATCAAACTATTAATAGTAGGTGACTCAGGTATCCCAAAGTATCGGAAATATAACAAACTTAGGTGTCGGGAAAAGTTGCCTCTTATTGCGTTTTTGCGACGATTGTTTCACACCTTCCTTCATCACCACAATAGGCATAGACTTCAAAATTAGAACTATAGAATTAGGGGGTAAGAAGTTGAAATTACAAATTTGGGATACTGCAGGACAAGAACGATTTCGTACGATTACTACTGCTTATTATAGAGGTGCTATGGGCATTTTATTAGTCTTTGATTTATCGGATGAGCGTTCTTTCATTAGTATTTTCTAATTAAGTTTTTTATGTTTAGACTTGAAGAAATGGCTTATTAATATCGATGAGAATGCCTCGGAAAATGCTATTAAATTAGTAGTAGGCAACAAATGTGATATTGAAGATGGTAAACGGGTACTTTTTCAATTTTCTAATTATTTGTGATAGGTAATTTCAACAGAAAAAGCCAAAAGCTATGCCTCCGAACTCGGCATAGAATATGTCGAAACTAGTGCCAAGTCTAGTATTGGTGTTGATAATGCATTCTTCTCCCTAGCTTCGTATTCTTAATTGGATTTATTTTTTTATAGTATTATAGATAAGAAGCTGGGTTCTCAAATAAAGCAAGTACAACAAACAAATGAAGGCGTTAACATACAAGAAAAGCAAAATATAATCAAAAGTAATTGTTGCTGAAATTATTGTGTTTACTATAAATTCTTATTTTTATTTAACGAAAATATGATTATTATAACCCCCTATGAATATATTATCAATCATCTTCTTCGCTTTCTTCTTCTGATGAAGTTTCTTCCTCTTCAGAGCCGATATATAAATTATTCAATCGATTAGTGTTGGGCTTTAAAGAATCATCAGAGTCTAAAAAATCAAACATAAACTTAAACCATTATCTTTAGCTTCTTTAATTTGATCTAAACTATCCAAGTACTTATTCTGAATGCCAACAACCTCCAACGAAATAGTACATTGAGCATACTGAATCAACAAATGACTATATCATTATTAAAGCTTCAGAGCTACTTGTTGATCTTGAAGAACTCTTTTCCCCAGTCGAAAGGCGACATAATTTCTTTCGCTTCATCAGGAAAACCTAGACAAAAAATTAAATAAAAGGATATACCAGCGATGAATAGAGTAGCCGCAAACGCTTCCACGCAATTAAGTTTCAATGGTTTACCATAATTAACCGGATTAGCAGCCACTAAATATGGTACTTTACACAATAAAAAGGATGAGATACGTAAACGAGGATGTTTGATCTTCATTTTATGTAATGGTATCTCTTCCATTCGATTCCAAGAAGCTTCCAATACCGCCAACCCCCAATTTTTAATAACTAAATGATCACTAGGCGATACTGATGTATCGGCTGTTGGGCTATAATGATTAGGTTGCGATTGATGGAGATACGATAATAAGATTCCATTAAATGGTTGAGTAATCTTGAGCGGCTTTACTAAGTCTAAGCGCTCTAATTTCTTACCGGAACATCTTTTAGGATCACAATGTCCAAAGTCCTATATAAAATTAATCTATTTTGAAGTAACCCACATGAACAGCCTTGGTTTGTCACCTTTTACCATTAAAATGAAATTCTCAACTCATAGAAGACGAGTAACTTTGATTTTCCTTTAACCATTAATAGAGTAATAAATTTAAATGTATATACAATGATATCCATTTTTTTGGATAATAAGTAAATTTGTTCTGAATCTCTAAAGACCACAAGACCAAGCTTAAAAGCATCTTATCATCATGAAATTTAATGGGAAGTCTCTGAGATATAAATACTAAATTATTCTATGTATATGGGACAAAATTTTCTTACATAATTCAATTCTAATTGGACGAGGAATTTTAGTTTCTTGAATGCATAAAATAGTAAATAAATTCAAGTATTTACTATCCATAAAATATTTGTTAGCTATGTTTCTTTCCATTTTAGTTGCTTCCTCAACCTATTTTCACTATGATGCATTAATATGAAAGAATTATAACCGAGGCTTCAAAAGTTTGGTGCCATATATATACTATGTCGCACGGAAATTCGGACACCCTATTTTTTGTAAACCAAAGCGTCAATTCGGCTTATAAATAAATATGAATAAAAAAAGTAGATATATTTAAAATGTGTTATTTTTAATATTTATTTATTTATCACTATTTTTTATTAAAAAAGATAAGAAATCAAAAAGGAAATTTATTGATCCAGCACGAAAATTCAAAAATCAATAACTACCATACTTCCCACGAGCTTGTAACACTTCTTTTACACGTTTAGGCATTGATTTAATTAAGTTTTTTATAAAATTATCGGGAAAGTTATTCCATAATCTTAGTAGCACCGTTTTTAACTCATCTGGATCATTGAAGTTTTTCCCCCTCAGCTCTCTCTTCATGTAGGCCCAGATGTGTTCAATTGCATTAAAATGGGGGGTTTGGCTTGTCCAATCCAAAGTTTCGACTTCTTTTCCCCCAAAGATATTTCCCAATGAGCTTAGAAGTATACTTGGGGTCATTATCGTGTTGAAATACGAAGTTATTTAGTCCCATTTTCTTTGTTGATTGTATTAAAGTGTACTTTGATATATCTAAATAACCATACCTATCCATTTTAACATGTATGAAGACCAAGTTTCCAACTCCTTCGTAAGAAAAACATCCCCAAACCATCACACTACCTTTGCCAAATTTTACTGTCTTTTCTACATACTTAGGAGCAAATATTTTAGATGGAGGTCGCCATACATATGAATATCCATCTGAATTATAAAGATTAAATTTACATTCATCTAAAAATATAACATTTTCCCAGTAAATATCAGGTTGAAAGATCCATTTTGTGCACAACTCTTCCCTTTTCCTTATATTTTTTGCAGACCTTAAAGGCTTTCTGTCAGGGAAGTAAGCATATATATTAAGGCTATTTAAACATCTTCTAATTGTACCATCTGAGACAGTTTTACACCTATTTTCTTTAAAGATTTTATTCATTTTTGGAGTACTAGCTTTCGAGTTTTCTTCATTAATGGCCTTTATAGCTCTTATATCGTCATTATCGAATACATATTTACCTCCAGAGTCTCTTTTTTCTCTGAATTCAATCCGTTTCTTCTCATCTTTTGAGGTAATCACTTATTGTGGACTTGGGTATACAGGTCAAACCTTCGATCTCTCTATAATAATATCTTTCTTTTCTAAGTGCTAAAATCTTCCCAAACACAAAATTATTAATACTTGTCATTGTTTTTCTAATATTTTATTCCTTAAGCCTATTATTTTCTGAGTTTTGTGTGAATAACAAAAATGTTCGAATTTCCGTGCTGGATTAATAAATTTCCTTTTTGATTTCTTATCTTTTTTAATAAAAAATAGTGATAAATAAATAAATATTAAAAATAACACAGTTTAAATATATCTACTTTTTTCATTCATATTTATTTATAAGTCAAATTGACGCTTTGGTTTACAAAAAATAGGGTGTCCGAATTTCCGTGCGACATAATGTATATCTAGAATCCCCCCAATTATGAGTCTCTATTATGTTATAAGCTTCTTGTATTAATACATTCCTTTCTAGAATAACTTTTGCAATGCTGCAATTTATAAGAAACTAGCAGTATGGCTCGCTTCACTCACTCTTGCTAGCCCGCAGGGCGCGATTCGTATAAAATTTTCTTCATGCTGCAGTTCGCAAAAATACTCTTTCGATTTTGATTGAGCGCACTTGGGAACTGCCCCCAAGGCCATGCCCAATGTTTGACCCTTAGGTCGAGGCTAGGAGTTAGCCCCTCATATTTTCATTTCTATTCAATGGGAGTTTATACAAAATTCAAATTTATCGATTAAAAATCAACCACTTTATTAATAAATGGGCATAAGCAGTGATGGGACATGAAAATTCATGATTTTTATTATCAAATTTCAGTGAAATTTCATTAAAAACTTAATAACTTTTTAAAAAGACTTTATATCTATTTAGAATCTTTATTTATGATACAAACACACCATCTGAACCTATTTTTGTCAAAAATATTAATTATACTATGATGTTTTGTAATTTATTGCTAAAATTAGTTGAGTTTAATTTCAACTCATTGACTAGAAAATTTTCCAAATCAAGGACAGGAGGAAAAAAGCCAATAAGCGTTGAATGGATAAAGTCATAGATAATGGTAAGCTAAGAGTCAAATGTAAGCACTTTAGCCACTTAAGAGCACCTTTGATTGAAAAAGCACATTTCAACTTGTGAAGGTTTGGATGATAAAAGTAATTAAATAATTAAACAATTAGGGAACAAGAAAAACAATAATAGATTGAATATGACTGATTCAACAAATTCTACTGTAGATTTAACATCAAATGCTGATTCAATCAAAGAATTTAATGATCAAGATTTAGAATCAATCTCTGAAGTATAAAGTCTTCCAACTTCAATCAATAATGAACAAAGTTTGATAAATAAGTATTTAGATTTTAACAATGAAAGAAACCAAGCTCATCTTGAGCACCTTCAATGCAAATTGATGTTCAATTCTGAAATAGTGCTTTCAGTCACATTTCCTTCAATGATAATTGAATAGAACTTCTAAAGGTGTTAAAGAGTCTAATTCCAATGATGTTAGAATCCCTCGGGCATTGGAGGATGATTGTGAAATGAATGAGTCATCTGAATTTGAAGGCTACGGATTCGGTTCATGAGCTGTTCATTGACGATTTAATTCCTGGACTTTGAATCTAAAAAGAGCATCCTTTTTAATAAAACTATTTATCCCAAAATGTTATGCATGATTAGAGCTTTTTATATGCCAAATTTTAAGTCTTTATCTCTCGAAAAGTTTCAATTCAGTCCACTTGAATTTTGATCGATATTTTTGACTTTTATATTTATTTTCATGAATGTATCAAAAGATGCTTATATTAAATTTCACTAGCATTCACCTTATTTTTACTGACAATCGATTAAATTACACTAAATTCATTGAAATCTCATTGAATGAAAAAACATTGATTTTTCCCATCACTGATTATAATTATCAAATTTTTTTGACCTTTGACCGACAAACTTTTAGACCACATGTAAGCACTCCCCTATTCACACTGATTCGATTGATACCTTACTTGTCTTTTTAGGTCAAGTAGTTCAATTACGGACGGACAGATTCGAAATTTTATTAGTGTTGATTCCATCCACTGATGACGTAATGATAATCCAATGCCCAATTCAGAATAATCTTCACTCTTTTTAAATTTCACCAATTCATTCTCCATGAAATTTTGTTATTGGGTACAATTTTTTGGATTGGGGGCAAAGAGTAGCTGTTTGATGACTTGATGATATAGAAGGCTACAAATATTATCATATGAATTATTATCAATGAGCTTTGTCTTTCCAATAAAGATATTACTCCTTTCAATAGTTAGCAAGTATCATGGTGTGGTATGATTTTCCATCTCTTTCACTACCTTAACTTGTAAATAACTTACTCATATAAAACATCTGCCTAGGTAAAAAGTAATCAGTGTTGATTCTTTACATTTCTAATGCAATCTTGGAACCATTATAAATAAAGCATAGAATATCTACTAAATTCTTTAACCTAGCTTCCCCTGATACAATGAATTCATTAGATTTTAACTCTACATCTTTGACTTCTCTCTTACCAGTAAATTCTAGCAGAGAGTTTATGAGGTTTATTAGCAATTTCTTATTTTCTTCAACACAAAACAAACTTTTAAATGCTGAGTCCACAATTGGATCACTAAATTTTAGCAATTTATTTTCCATTTTTATAGATCTCTCGGCTTGTAGTTTCTATCTTTTTTTGTACCCTTAATGCCCATTTTACAAAAAATGAAATCAAATTGAATCCTTAATAACAAATATTCTATTTCTATACCATTTCCCAGTCTATTTAAAGGTTTTATCGGTCTATTTAACAATTTTCTCAATGAATTTAATATTTTTGGATAATTTTTTACATTTAATTTAAATGTGTATTTGATTATTCTTATCATCGTTAAATACATTGAGAAAATTGTTAAATCTATTTCCATAAGCGTCAATCTATTGGAAAATTTGTTAAATCCATTTTTGGTGCTATTAAATTTAATTATAAAACGCTAAAGTTTTATTCAGAAAATTAAATCTATTTCCAAAAACTTTAAATAGACTAAGAAATGATATATATAGCCTTCATACAGATGTAACCACCAAATCTGAGATGGAATACGAGTTCTTATATGCTAGACTCTTTGGACTCGCTACCGCAGACGAACTCGAGGAACTATCGCCTTTTCCTTCTTATGAATTGACAAGATCAGCTTCCAGATTAGTTAAGTGCTGAAAAATAGTGGAATTTTGAACTATAACACTATTGTTAAACATACTTCGATTGTTATCTCTTTTTTATTTACTGTCGGTTTCCACCAGTGCAATCATATTCTACAACAAGCAAATTTTAAAGAAAATAAGATCATTTTAATTGAAAACTCACTTCAATAAAAAATAAGATAAAATAGCAACGATAAACTACACACTTGCTTTCTCCTCTGAAACCTTCTTTATTCGTAGAAACTTTTAATGTCACAAAACATTAGCTAAGGCAACGATCAAAACAATATCTTTGTAATCGAACAAGACCTCCCCTGTTCTATTATACTTAATGCAGATATTCATAAAAACACTATTAGTTTTACCTTTAGTATTTTCGCATTCAAATTCCTACAATCGCCATCGCCATTTCAATCACCGTCTTCGAAACCAACTTGAACGCAATCATCACCTTAAGTAGCTTCATTATTATTAATGATATTATTAAATTCTGTAGTATTCTTACCTAAACGTTTATATTTTGCAAGCTTTTTATTGTTTTGATTTACGGAATGGCATGCAATCTTCATTTTTTCTCAAAGAGATTTCCGTTTCAAAGCTTGATTTTGTAAAGATGAATACTAAATTCACCATCTTAATTAGATCACTTTTTTATTGATATATTTGCTATTCAGTATAAACTGACTTCTCAGGCCGTATCTAATTCTATAATCACTCAAAGATCTCTTATATATTCCTAAGTAATAGTAGTTGATAGTTAACCTTAATCTAAAATATAAATTAATGTATCAAGGTCTTACTTTCGATCCTCTTATTGAAAAATGGAATTAAACATGTGAATTAAAAAGTGCAATATTATTTATGGTTTATAAGTATGGATATTTATGTCCTATACCAACGATACGAATCTTACAATTTTAGATGCCCATCTAACAGAAAAGAGACTTTACAATACTCTATTGAAAATATAGATCCACAAAAACGATATATATTATTTAATTGTAAACAATTTTTTACATCATTGTCTATTTATTTTTAAGCTATATTTTGAAATAAGACAAGAAAAATTTGATAAAAAATAAAAGGACAAGAATTGGATTTCCCACCTAATAATAATGTTAGGTTTCTTTGGAAATAGTCGCCCAAAGCAAAAAAATTTTAATGGAAAATCAGATTATTCTGCTGGAGGCCAAGCCGGTCTTGTTGATTGATCAAATTCACCAAAAAATCGATTACCATCAACTACCGAATGGTCTAAGCCACCAATCAATTCCTTACATTCTGGACAAGTAGATATCTCTGTTGCACCACCGCATTGACCTACATAAAAACGGTAAATTAGCAATTAAGAGTGTGCTGGTATACCAATAAAATATGGATGATCATTAGGACATAAAAACCATCTACCACCAATTAGGGACTCAGGCTGAAATCTAGTAACTTCTAAATTCATAGCCTCAATAATCTCAATACGCTCTCTTTGTTCTAATTCAACATTTTGGGTTTTCATTTTGAGCTTGATTTTATTGAACACTTCGATAGCTTCCTTGATTTGTTTTTGATAACGCATCGCGGTGTAAATCAAATTATGACATTTTGGACAAGCCCAAAGTTTGAAATGATTAGCTATAAAAATGAATTTCAAACAAGGGGATCTTTACTTGGAGTTTGGAAATATTGATCCAAATACGACGCTATAAAGCCTACAAATTATAAATAAAAGATAGATATTACTACAATCACAATCGGGTAATGTATAAATTCGTTCTTCATCATCCTGGATAGCATCTTTCAAAGATAATAAAGAGATTGGGCAATTCAAATCAAAACAAACAACACAAACAGTGCACTTTTCACCGCAGTAACCTTGACATTGATGTCTAATTAAAATGATAAAGTACCGAATAATTTACCCACACGACAACAATTCTTTACATTTCTGATCACAAGGCGGTCTATCACAAACATCATTACAAGATTTTAAGCACTGAAAATGGTCACAACTATAAGCACAAAATTCTAAACACTTTACACACGGAACAAAGCATTTTGAATTACATTTCACATTATGTAAGCATTTAAAAGTACAATCAAAAGCACATAATTCCGTATGTCTATTAGCGAACGAACAACCATTCATACAAGGGTGATTACACAACAGAACCTGACCACATTCAAATGTACAATTGGATCTCGAATGGTCATGATTCATACCACAAGTGTTAGGACACGGATGATTACATTGGTCTAAGGATTTTAGACAAGGTTCTAGACATTTAATATTACCTTTATTCTCATAATATCGTTGACAAGCAATCGTCAATAGATGACCACATGGTTGTCTAATTTCAATAGTTTCAATACAATCTAAATCAATTAATTGCAATTGAGAACAATCCAACTCGATAGGATGGCCACATAATGGTAATTGCACCCTCTTTCTTAACCTACATTGATGTTTTGGATATAGTGTAGGATTATTAATCAGGTCTGATCGTTCAAAACATAACATATTAGACTTAAATCGATAACCACACGGCAATTCAACCTCATAAACTTGAATTTGACAAGCTTCTAATGTCCTATAATTAGCACTAAGATGACAAGGAAGTTCGATGGTATGTGGGCAATGATCAGTATAATCGCGTTGTTTTCTAACCAATTTCTGACATTCCATATTGGTGTGATTAGAGAGATGACATTTCGTTTTACAAATATGTCCACAATCTAATCTGGTATTACAATTTTTACCACAAATATTGCTCAGCTCTAACGTTTCTGAGTTAAGGATCGAGATGGATGATTTAGGATGAATCGTACAATTCAACTTCAATTCATCACTAATCAATCCGTTCTTCTCTAAATGTTGTACTATTATATTGAGCGGTTCATAATCTTTGATATCAATCAAATCAGAAAAAATCAAGCAAGAATTAAGAGCTCTAGTTATCACAAATTGAATAAGATTAGGAAAAATGAAATTCGATTTATGATGCAACCAAATCAAAATGAGCTTACTTCTTTTCAATTGAGATATTTCTTGTACCTGATCTAAAGAATATATTCTTTTACTCAATCTTTGATATTGTTCTAATCCAGAAGTCAATTTAATTACTTTCGATATCTTATACAATTTCACAAATTGTAATTGCAACTTTAATTTGGCAAACGAATCTAACGTAACTATTGAGATATCATCGGCTATAAATTCAGTATTATTAACTGTGAAGTGTACGATTCGACTGATATATTTTTCTTCCTCTTCTATTCGATTAGGATTTCGAGTGATTAGGTTTAATTTGTTAGTCAATTCATAACGTCCTTTATTACCTGCTTTCTGTACCGAAAATAACAAGTTAGGGTAGAAAGTTAAGAACAAGTTGGATAAATTCGGGTCAGATATTCTGGTATTGGAAACTAATTTATGTGATTCGAATTTCAATATTCTATCATTAAACCAACTGCCAAATTTTTTACCCCCAAAATGACGATGGGTAGCCGTATATATAGGCTTGCTTTCATCTCCAATCATTATCATTTTTTCATAATTAGGGTTAGTAAAGATTGGCATGAGCATCGCATCACTAAATAAAGATGCTTCAAACACAACTAAATTAACAGACTCAAGCCTACTAAAGAACGGAATAGATTGAGTAAAACATTGATAAGTAGTAGCACAAAATTTACAATCTGATTTGATATAATTTATAATCTCATCCCTTTTCTCAATCTCTGATTCTCTTTTAACCGAATTAATCATCATAATACGATCTTTGATTGTTAAATTAATAACATTGTAAATCTCTAATTCCAACTCTACATGACCATTAAGTGTATAATTATGCTCTGTCAAAACCATATTGATACGATTAGCCAGGGAACCTTTAATCGAATTTGGTATAATACAAATATAAGATGGCATATGTAGCGAGTCATGAATATTAAAATAAGCACCTAATTTTAATACAAACGTATTTGAACTGACAAATAATCCTGATAAGAGTTCTTCAATCTTGATTTGCGTTATTGGTTCGATAAGTTGCAATATTAATTGTATTGTATCTTTATATTTTCGACTATAATTCTTACTAAACTTAATTAATTCATCACATTCCTCACTTAAAAGCTTTAATTTCAGATCGGGATGATCTTCATTGAGGGGATTGAGAACAAAAGTTCGATATCTCAAGGTTGATGGTAAAGTCGTTAAATCATCCAATAATAAAGAGAAGGAATTGAATTCGGGTGTCATCGTTGACAATATTTCTATTAAACTATTTATGTTATAACAAATCAATAAGGTAGGTCTTCCTTGTTTGAGTGTTTGTGACCAGATGGGTATGCTTTGAGTAACAAATTTTTGTTTTTCCGTTCCTGGTAAGCCATCAATCAAAGCCAATTTATGATCCATAGTGTATAGATAAGCATAACGGAAGTGGAATGATAGGGCATTGATCTTATCTGTAATCTTATTTTTCTGATCACCCTTTTTAATGGTAGCCATATCGTTAGAGGTGTATAGTTGGCCTCGATTTTTATTTCTCTTCTTATTAGGTCCATTGGACTGGATCAAATTATTTAACTTGAGTTCCTTTACATCCACCGAACCAAAGAAAGCTAATGGACATAATAGAGAATTAATATCGATATTCGAAACTAACAATATATACTTGAGTACAAAATCCAATTCATTTTCATATTGTTTTTGTACCATAAATCCGTATACATTGCTGCTGTACTGAAATCGACTATTTTCTTGGTTCAATTTCTTTATTTGCCCTGGTATCATTTTAGTTCTGGTCCATGGCTTTGTATCGGGCCCTTCATAAGGAAGCAAGAAAGATATTGAACCAAGATTTGAGGATATAGAAGATTCAGATTGCAACAAAAAATGATTCTCACTAATCAAATGAAGTCCAATAATATCCACATTATAAGCTATGAATTTAAATTGGTTATTGATATCTTCAGAATAATTCCTAATAAATGCTTTTATACTATCATATCTTTTTATTCCGGTTTTTATGCTACTCTTGATATTGTCTAAGTATGTTTTGATGTCGATAATCAAGTTATAATAAATCGATTCGATATAACTGAATTTAGACCCTAAATGATTGAAATTATCTTCATTTCCGACCAAATCGAAATAATAATCAATCTCATATAATCTCCATTTTCTTTTCACTATATACTCAAATCTCTTTTCTAAACTCAATCTCTGATAGTTAATTTTGATAGCTGACTCTTCATTCTTTAAATCTCTATAATCTAGCTCAAGGTTTAACTCCAAGTCCACAACTTGAGGATTAGCAAGCTTCAAGATACAATTTATAGAAGTTTTAAGTGAATCTACTTCGATAATACTAGGGTAATTTTTTTGTGCGTGTATAATTATAGTCTGTAATTCCAAAACAGAGAAATAAACAGCCAGATCTATGAAATGGATGCACATCACAGCATAAAAATCAAAGAATGCATCCAACATACCAATAATCTTGGGTTCATATTTATCAATAGAAATATTTTGTAGGTAAGATCTATAATATGCATTCATATTGGTTGTAAAATTAATCATATATTTTTGTGAAGATCTTAATGCATGAACTATCTTTTCTATTTCGTCATCATCTTTCTTAAACTCTTTTTTCTTTTGGTTAATTTGTTCCAAAATCTTTGTATATTTTTCATAAATCTTAGGGCTTCTATCACGATGCAATTTTTTATAAAGAAATCCAACATGAAGAGAATTATTATCTACATGGCCTTTAATCATGCCAATTTCCTTTATTTTTTCCAAAGCAGGATCTAAATTTTTATAAGTTTAAATACCAATATGTTTAGTGTCAATTTCTTGTATCATCTCTGTATCATTACTCATTTCATTCTGAGAAGATTCAACTGATTCTTCACTCTTTGTTAAAGCCAAATCTTCGAATTTTCTATTCATCAAATGATACTTAAATAAATCAGTTTCAATAGATGCACTAGGGATGATGAAATTCTCAAAAGCGAAATACAACTTTTTCTTAGACAAATCCAACGTGATTGGTATTTCCGATTCTGGTGTATCGAATTGAATAGATTGCGCATGTTCATTACAAGTTTTGATGTACGAACTTCGGGAATCAAAATTATGTCTAATAAAATTCTGTAATTGTTCTTCATCTATAATAAATTTTCCATTTTTATTTTAGTTACCTTTGATACCAAATTTATTATTTCGTTTATCTTTAGTAAAATATCGATTGTCTCTTTTACCGTTGTTATTTCGATGTTTGTGCTAAAAAGATGAATTGATTATGCATACTTTGTCTCGACTTTTACTACAATAGTCGTCATCTTGATATCCATTATCTAATAGTGAAATAAGTAAAATACTTCGATTATTATAGTTATAATATTGATCTTTTTGATAATAAGACTGTGGATTTCTAATTTGCCCATAACTAAACAATAAGTAGTAAAAAATACTTCCCATTGTAGTTATTGTTAGACCTGTATCCATTATTATAATATCTCTCGTTGTTATAATAGTTTGAACTATTATTTGAATGGTCTCTGTAAGAATCTTGATAATCTACAAATGAATAACTCAAATTTTACAATTTTGATCGTTATTATAATAATTAGCATTATTATAATTATTTTTATGCTTGTATCTATCTCTATTATCCGTTTCTCTAAAAGAGTCCTCTTCGTATGGCATAATATTTTTGAAGCCTCGGTTATAATTCTAGAATATTAGTGAAAATAGGTTGAGGAATCAACTAAAATGGCAAGAAATATAGCTAAGAGATATTTCATGGATAGTAAAAACATGAATTTATTTTCATTCTTACTATTTTATGCATTCAAGAAACTAAAATTTCTCGACCAATTAGAATAGATTTATGTTTCAAAAATATTGTGCCGTATTGTCGCATTCTTTTTAAAAATTGATATTTCAAGAATCATGATGAGATCAGACATCATAAATTGAAATCGCATCTTTGAGGACATCACTTATGGCATAAAACAAGATATTATCGACTTATATATTATACAATAAGATCTATTTACTTCTATAAATTATCCTTCATTGAATACTATAACAATGAAGATGATCTTTATATCTGTTTTAAAGAGGTCCACAAACAAATGTAGATAAATACAAAAAGAAAATAAAGTAGTTCTATGTTATTTTATACAACATATATGTTTAATTCAAATTATAAATATATTTGAAATTTAAAATCGATCTATACAGAGCAAGTGAAGATAGAAAACGGTAGCATTCAGCGAACTAAATCGGCATTAATCCACTTTATATAATAAATCACGTAAACTTATTAAGATATAAAATAATTTTACTTTTGATTATATAATCTCCATAAGACCCAATGTCTTAAAAATATTTTTTAAAATTGATGTAAAATGCTTGTGACTTGGTTTAAATGATGTAGATTAAAAGTATCACATTCATTGGAGTAAAATGTAAAAAACTAGGTTTTCTTTCAATATTTTTATTTATTATTGCAGTTAAGTTTGAAACACGAATAGCATTAAATTTACTTGGGATTACAAAGAGTATATTCTGTCAATTATAGTCATAATAATTGTACAAATAGTACAAGTAAGTTGTTTGAGACATAACATTGGTTCACTATTTATTTTTGACGATGTGACTGTTGTATGCTCATCATATTATTTTGAAGTCTACAAATGTATGCGATTTTTATAGTGATCATTCGGTACTGTAAAATTGTAGTAATAGATAATATGCGATTTTTTAGTTCAATATATTTTATTTTTTGTACAGAATCGAATAAAGACAATGCTCTATAATTGTACAAGAATGATCATTTAAAACTTTTATAATAACTTTATACCATGTTTATGTAATAGTTTTAATTTATTACAAATAGGTAATATAATTTTTGGCAAGCTTCTAGATTTTCATTTTATTACAGGGTTGTGCAAGATTATATACCCACGTGTGAAATTTTATATACCCATTAAATAAATTTTCTAGTTTTAACTAACTTCAGCCTTGAAATTGTATTAATTCATCCGATGGACTAATTGTTAACCAAACAATTCTCCTTTATCCCTTAACTTATTTAGTGATGATCATTTGTTGATATAAACAAATAGAAATATACCTGACAGGTATAAATAAGGCTATTTTTCTTTTATAATTACACCTTTATCTTTACTACTTTTACTTCCCCTGAAAAATCCTACAGAAATGGTCAGGAAAGAGAGAAAGACAATCTCTAAAGAGATGTATGACCTTGTAGTCATAATGATACAGGCTGAGGATTACAAAATAAAAAATACAGCGAATACCTTACAGCTTGATAGAAAGATTGTAAGTACTATTATCAAAAAGATTGAAAATAGGGAAACTTTTGTCTCTGCAGGTGACAAAAGAAAGGCAACTTGTGTCCAAAGAAACGCAATCTTTTCTCTTATTGACCAGTCTATATTCAATGCAGTTTCTTGCAATAACTCATATATTCAAGATGAGGTAAAAGAAATTGTTCAAAGTCAATATCAGACTCGGATTTCGAGATCTACCGTGTCTAGAAAGCTAAAAAGCATGAAAATAACTCGAAAGAGATCAAAACTTGTGCCTAATGAACGAAACATAGTTGAGAGATTGAATGCTAGGGCTATTTATGCAACCGAAATGGGAAGAGTTTCAGACGAAAATCTCGTTTTTCTAGATGAAACAGGCTTTAATCTGCACACAAGAAGAAAATATGGATATTTTCTTGAGAACACAAAGGCCTATATCACTGTTCCAGCTAATAGGAACATCAATAAGAGTCTGATGTGTACTATCAATATTCATGGCGTTGTTGCTTATGAATACAGGGTGGGTACATTTAAATCAGCTACTTTTATTGAATTTATCCGCAACAAGTTGGTCCTTTACTTCCTATCACATTCTAATTCTATTCTTGTGATGGATAATGCTGCGATCCACAAATATTCCGAGGTTTCGAGTGTATTACGAGAAAACAATATTCTTTTTAAATTCCTGGTTCCATATTCGCCAGAGTTGAATCCGATAGAAGAATTTTTTTCTATGCTCAAGGCGAAATATCATAGTTTGAGAATTGTTAATCCCGAACACACAATTGAAGAATTGTTAGATCTAGTTCTATCATCAGAAAACAATTATTCGAGTCAATGTGAGGGATTTTATAGGAACATAAGAGAATGGCTGGAAAGAGCTAGAAGGAGAGAGAATTTCATTTAATATTAAAGTTTCTTCAACATATTTTTGTTATCATTCGCTTTTATCAAAAATACTTGACAAGTATATAAATCTGTACAGATGGGTATATAAAATTGCACACGCGGCTATATAAACTTGCACAGATGGGTATATAAAATTTCACATGTGGGTATATAAACTCGCACAACCCTGTATTTGCATCCAATCACATCGACGTTTTCATTCTGACGAATTTAGAATTGAAAAATACAAAACCTAAATTCGATGTCAGAAGACAACAAAGAACTCGAAATTCAAATTGAAACAACGGAGGCCGCCGAGATATCTAATGAAACTATAGCCATACCTTCTGATAATAGGCATTTATTTCTCGAAAAAGCATTGAAGAATATTTTACAACACAAATCGAATAAAAATAAACCTCATATATTAAAAGGGTGCACAAAGGCGCTAGGTAAATAATATTTTGTAATAAATAGAAATTGTTCACGGAACTGAGTTTTCGATAGATTCGCTGTAAAAATTATTATTATTAATTTTGTAGGAATTCTCCTGATGCCATTACCACAATTTTAGAACCTTTAGTTCATTGTTGTAAATCCCAAAACTCTGCTGTTATATCACTTTCGCTTGACTGTCTATCCAAATTAGTTTCAAATGAATTTTTGGGATACGATTGCACAATAGCCAACTTACTTGTCGAGGCTTCTAAAGAAGAAATGACAACCACTTCAATAGAACTAGCAATATCATCAATATGTTATTGTTTCACTGGTGAGAACACAGAAGAAAAAATACAAGCCCAAATTATCAAAGTATTTCACAATCAATATTTTTAGGCTATTTTGGCTGCTGTAATATCCATAAATAACACTATACACAAAGAAACGCTGCTATTGTCGATAAGAACTTTATATAATCTATTTCTCATGAGTCAAAGCACTTCTATTCAGATATTAGCTCAAGGTACGCTTATTCAAATCGTGAACGCCATATTCAAAAGAGCTTGGAAGGTTGACAAAAAGCTGAAAAATCTGAATGTCTTAAGTGATTATGTATTTTCTAATGAAAGCTTTAACCCATCTTCTGTTCCAATCCATAAAACGAACACTGGAAATATAGAACTACCCATTGAAAACGGTATCTCCAATTTATTTATTTTCAATCATAGAAAAACGCAAATCTCTTGATAATATCGAATCAATCTCAATAGAGAAATATAATAATGAGCCATTAAAAAGTTCAAATGAATTAGGTATTGAAAATGCAATCATTTTATTAGATATCAAAACTACAGCACCTAATCAATCTGATAATTCGAAAGAGGTAGATGACAAAGAAACTGAGCTCATTTCAGAAAGTCTTGATGATATAGGAATTGATAACAATACACCCGAAACTTCTTTTGATATGTCTAATTCTGAATCATCAGAAAATAAGGCAGCAATAAATGGATCACTTAACACTAGTAAACCGATATTTAAATATTTGTAGATGAAGGTAATGATTTAGCAGTAGACTGTTGTAAACCAGATTGCAAAGTTAACATTGATACTATGATTAGGTAAATTTTCATCTTTTATTTTTAGCGGTGAAACTTTTACAAAACAAGATCATTCACCTGATGCACAAACGGGTAAAGATACAGAAATAACTAATGTGATCGATGCTTACTTGGTTTTTAGATCACTTTGTAAATTATCTGTAAAGCCATATCAAGCTGATAGGTACATTATATTTTTAACGCTTCAAGTTCATCTGAAATGAGATCTATGTCTATGAGATCAAAAGTTTTATCTTTGTATTTGATGCTCTCTATCATACATTCACATAAAAGAGTGTTTATGTCAAAGAAAGTTACTATACATGACACTAAACTTCCTGAAAAATACAAGAAAGAATTGTTTCTTATCTCTATTAAACCTTATCTGTGCCTCAGCTTGAGTAAGAATTTGGTTTCCAGGGTTCCAAAAATATTCGAAATGACGCTATCGATTTTTCAAGAAGTAATTATGGAAATGAGAGAGCCGATGAAGGTATATTATTAATTCTCTTAGTTATTTTATAGAAAGAATTTTCGGTATTTTTCAAAGAGATTATACTACCAATCATGGAGAAAAATACATCAACTAATCAACAGAAAATTACGTTTGTAGCAATATTATTACAAAAATTATCTGAAGATCCGAAAGTCATAGTAGAAATGTATCTAAATTATGATTGTGATCGAGATTCTTTAAGCAACAATATATTTGAAAGAATTATTAATATATTAACCAAAACTAGTTCAAACCTACAAGACGATCCTAAAAATTACAATTCTGTTCCATATAATCCTGAAAGTGATTTTGTTTTCAAAATGACTACTAAAGATCCATCCAATCGATCAAGTGAAGATAGTAAAACCGAAAGTATAGTAGCCATAGATAATGATTTATCTGCACCTGCACTTAGCAGCAATAAATTCACTGGTAATCTATTGAATAAGTCCTTCTACAACGATAAGAAATTCTCAGATGGTCAATTGAAAGTTCTGACTCTAAATTCGTTGGTTTCAGTATTAAAAGCTCTGGTTATATGGTGTGATAAATCTACTGGTAAACAATTGCCTATTTCGAGAATAACATCACCTAAAGAGGATGGAGAAGATAGATCAATGGAAGCTGTTATTAATGAAGATGAAGAGGTGGTCAATCCAAGACATTTAGCGGATCCAGAAACATTTTCAGATATTAAAAAAAAGAAACAAGAATTTGAAGAATGCATCAAATTATTTAACACATCTTACAAAAAAGTATCTTTTTTGTTTAAGTCTTTAAGGGTCTTAAAAAACTGATTGATAGAGGCTTTATAACTTCCAAAGAACCCAATATTATTGCAGAATTTTTGATAAAGACTAAAGAGATAGATAAAAGTATGTTAGGTGAATTCTTAGGAGAAGGGTATTTAAAAATTAGTATAATTTTTAGAGATGCAGATAGTATTGCGATTATGCATTCCTTTGTTGATATGATTGATTTCAAAGGTTTGGATTTTGTTTCCGCTTTGAGGAAGTTTAATGAATATTTTCGATTACCAGGAGAGGCACAAAAAATCGATAGATTCATATTGAAATTTGCAGAAAAGTTTGTACAATATAATCCCGATATTTTCAGCAATGCTGGTCATCCCTACTTTATTTGACTTTTTTAGATGTCGCCTATGTATTAGGTTATTCCGTGATATTGTTGAACACTGATGCCCATAGTCCTCAAGTTAAGAATAGAATGACCAAAGAAGAATTTTCCCGCAACAATCGCGGTATAGATGATGGCAAAGATATCCAAAAAGAGTTATTAGAGGAGATTTACGACCAAATCACGACCAAAGAAATTAAACTTAAAGATGATCCTTTAGCAAAAAAAATCCATACGAATTCGTTTAAGATGTCACAACGTTCTTATAGCAATAAAAAGTTTCAAGAATTACAAAGAGATATTGGTGCTAAAGAAATGTCAAAGAAAACGGAGGTATTCTATGACTATTTATAATTTATATAGAGACATTTGAGAGAAATGATGATGAATAAAAAAGGAGATGAAGGAGAAATATTTTATAGCGCAACCGATAGCGAGCACGTAAAGCCAATGTTTGAATTGATTTGGATGCCTTGTTTAGCAGGCTTAAGCTCAACTTTGCAAAATAGTGATTCCCAAACTTATCGTGGCCAATTAATCATCAAGCTATGTTTGGACGGATTCTCACAAGCTATAATATTAGCTTCTATATTTGATATTAATTTAGCTAAAGATACATTGATAACTAGCTTAACCAACTTCTGTTTCCTTAGTAATATTGTAGAGATGAAAACAAAGAATATGAATGCGATCAAAACCCTTCTGGATCTGGCTGCCCTAAGAGGAGATTATTTCAAAAACTCGTGGAATCAAGTATTGAATGTAGTGAACCATCTCGTTAAATTACAACTAGTAAGTTCCAAAGTTGAAGGTGTGCCCGAGTCCAATAAATCCAATTCTAAGCCTGTTCCTAAGAGAAAGAGTAGCTTTACGACTGGATTTGGTCAAGAACCTAATATTCAAACGCAACGAATACAGTGGATAAACGAATTCGCAGTTACACAAACCAATACCCAAGATATGATTATTGCAGTTGATAAAGTGTTTACTTCAAGTATCAATTTATCGGGTAGTGCTATCGTCGATTTTGTCAAGGCTTTATGTGCAATATCCGAATTGGAAGTTTCTTTACTCAGTCCACAAGAAAACGATCGATTGAAAATCCAAACACATATATTTATGATCCAGAAGGTGGTAGAAGTATGTTATTATAATATGAGCCGTATCAAGATGGAATGGAATGATATTTGGAACATATTAGGACCTCATTTCAATAAGGTGGGTTCGCATAAAAATAGCCAACTATCATTCTTTGCTCTCGATTCCCTAAGACAACTATCTAATAAGTTTATGGTTATGGACGAATTGGCTAATTTTAGATTCCAGAAAATATTCTTAACTCCATTTAGTTATATCTTCCTTAATAACACGGAGATTCTGGTACGTGACATGGTCTTAAGATCTATTCAACAAATCACTAACGCTCATTATAAGAATATTAAATCAGGATGGGTTACCATCATTCAAGTTCACATCGACGCTTCGGCCGTTAAGGAGTTGGAAATCGTAGTATTAGCTTTTGATAATACCAAATCGATCTTCAATCAATATCTCAATTATATATTATTCACTAGAGAACATCTTTACTCGGTTCTTAATTGTTTGATTCATTTTGTTATCGACTGTCCAATTCAGAAAATTAGGTAACTCTACCATTTAATTCTATAGTATTCAAGCGGTTGGACTGTTTCGTGATTTGGTCGATAAGATTGATGAATATTATCGTAATATTAAAATTGATAAAGCCAAGGAAAATTCTTATTCTATGGCGGATTTCAATCTTCTTTCACCGTGGATCTTCATCATATTTTCGACCTTGAAAATGTTATTAGATGCACCCGACTTGGAAGTCCGAACAAAGTAGTGCCTCTCAATCCATTTATTGTGTAGGGCATTAAATTCATTGTTTCTCATTCTGTCCAAATATGGCCCATCTTTCTCGCAAGATATCTGGGCTCTCCTGTTAGATAGCGTATTGTTTCCTACTTTCATCAATCTAATCCAACTCAAACCACCTCATTCCGAATTGGATATAGTAAATGAAGGACATTTGGAAAAAGGAACTGAACTATATATCGATATGTTGAGAAGCAAATTAGATACTGAGGATGAAATATCTATCTGGATTTCGATGTCCCTGTCTTATGTACTTAAAGAATTTGTCCTCTTATTTACGACCAATTTCAATGTCCTCAAAGCTCATCTCAATGGTTTCCTCACTTTACTTTGTATTTGTTTATCTCAGAACGATAGTACATTAGCCAAAATCGGTTGCAATGGTATCCAAGAATTGATTAGTAAGAATGCCTCTTTATTTGATTTTGATAATTGGTCTGTTGTCGTTCATGTTCTGTTGAGATTATTTCGTGCGGCAAGACCGGTCAATAATGGCGCTCAAAATAAGAATGAAAATATTAGTACATCAGCTATTATAGGTAATATCGAAAATTCTATTCAATGTGGTGATGAGAATAGAGAATTACTCAGTTTCATGACTATCAATGTAGTAGATGATGTCTTATGTAATAAAGTCATTTTCTTGAAGTTGGATCTAGAATTCGTTTTTAGTATCCTTGGTTGTCTTGAAAGACTTCATGCTGATTTTATGCAATCCAGTTGTGAAATCGATGTCATTGGTAAAATGAAAGAACACCTTGAATCTATAAAATTAGATAAAGAATTAAATACAGAAGAGATGAAAGAATTATACAAAACTGTTTACACTACCTTCAAATATCAGTATTCCGCTCAATGTTGCTTGATCCATTTTTTATTATTGATCTATTATAACGATCTCAATACAGAATCGGATGAATTAGATTCCTACGATCTATCTAAAGGTTTTGATACTTTGACATCGTTATCTAAGGAATCATTAACTAAATTTGTTGAAATGGCAAGATTAAATAATGAAATACAAAATATTAAATCTACAACTCGATCAGATAATATCAAATTATTGATGTTATCAAGTCAATCCGTTTACGATAATCTCTTGGTCGTTATCAAAAAGCTGTCTAGTTTTATTTGTTCTCCAAATAATGATACCAAATTTCAAGTTTTGTTTAAACATTTGTCAGTTCAGTTCTTCAGCTTCTTAGATCTACCGCATTTTGATTCTACTTTACAGTTTATTCTTAGAGATATTTTAGCGTTGGTTCAAAAGGTTTATATTGACCAATAAATATTAATTCCACTATTTCATTTTCATCTGCCAGTCCAAGTCGCATTAAGCTTTTTTTTGAAAAGTATCAATGTGTATTAAAAAAAATTACAATTTCTACCAGTGGATTGATGTACCATTATCTGATTTTTATTGTGCATCTAACCGAATAACATTTTATTCTGAAAACAGGTCTAACTGTCAATCTATGACACTGTATTACATGATTCAGATAAGCCTTTTATGTATCAGTCGCATTACAGGAATTTTCATTTAATCCGGAACGAGGGACTATAAAGCCAATTTCTTTCTAAAAATGACTCCAAACTAACAATAAAAAAACAAAGGTTTATTCATTCATCTGTTATATCCACCATTTCTAGACATCTTCAGGCCATTGTGCTGGTGTATATTGTTAGTTTGGAGTGATTTTTAGAAAGAAATTGGCTTTGTAGCCCCTGTTCTGGATTAAATGAAAAACGTTCTGGATAAAATGAAAAATCCTGTAAATGGACCAAAATTTTTGAAAGAACATTATTATTTTTGTTGAAAAATTCTACTAATTACACAAAAACCTGCTTTGGTTGATAAATAAATATAAATTATACTTATTTATCAAACAAATAATATTACGTCGTTTCACGCAAAGAGGTAAAGGAAAAAATTAATTATGAGATTAAAAAGATGAAACTTTGTAGTTTATATATATGAACCTTCTACTTTTATTACATCGCTCCATCTTTCAGCTAGCTGCTGAATACCATTCAATGATCCTTTATATTAAGTTCCTGGATAATACTCTCTAGTTGTAATTCCAACTCTTCTCAATTGTCATAAACATTTTCTCTTAACTTTTTCTTTAATTTACCAAAACAATTAAAATCAGGTGGACTTATATCTGGACTATATGGGACAAAATTTTTGAAGCCTTGGTTATAATTCTTTCATATTAGTGCATCATAGTGAAAATAGGTTGAGGAAGCAACTAAAATGGCAAGAAATATAGCTAAGAGTTATTTTATGGATAGTAAATACATAAATTTATATTAATTCTTACTATTTTATGCATTCAAGAAACTAAAATTTCTCGACCAATTAGAATAGAATTATGTTTCAAAAATTTTGTCCCATATGGCACAATATGGGACAAATTTTTTGAAGCCTTGATTATAATTCTTTCATATGGGACAAAATTATCTTACATAATTCATTCTAATTAGTCGAGGAATTTTAGTTTCTTGAATGCATAAAATAGTAAGAATGGAAATAAATTTATGTATTTATCAACTTTACTATTCATAAAACATCTCTTAGCTATATTTCTTGCCATTTTAGTTGCTTCCTTAACCTATTTTCACAGTGATGATTTAATATTCTAGAATTATAACCGAGGCTTCAAAAATTTTGTGCCATATGGAGGATGATACCAAGTGCGGATTTTGTTATCATCAAAAAAATCAATTACAAGCTTTGATTTATGAGATCTTGCATTATCCTGTAAAACCATAGGATACTTGAATTTCTTATCAGGTAGCCATTTTAGTAAAACTTCATTAACAAAGCCTATATAGATTTCTGAAGTTACCGTCTCTTTAGGTGCACAAAGCTTCCAATATGCAACACCATTATAATACATTGCTAGTATAAGCATTCTTTTTCTCTGATGGTTTGATTGTGCTACAATTTGTGGTGGGCTTTAGTCCTTAGTTCTCAAAATCGAGACTGGTCACGTTGAGGTTGCATATATAAAGTAAGCCAAGTTTCATCTATAGNCAAAATCGAGACTGGTCACGTTGAGGTTGCATATATAAAGTAAGCCAAGTTTCATCTATAGCCAATGTTCTGTTCATTAGGGTTTTTTGTTTTGATAACTGCTCCAAATTATATCTACATGATAATACTCTATGTTCTCTTTGTTCCTGTGTGAGAAAATGAGGAACCCATTTGCTCAATAATTTCTTCATTTGTAAATCTTCTGTTAAATACCGATAAACAGTAGCTTTGCTACAATTTACTAACATTGAAAGTTCGAGGCACGACCAGGCTCTACTTTGAGCAAGATATTCTTTAATTTTCTCAATTGTATTTCCTTTTATTAAATGATTAGTTGTATCGCCTACTCTAGTGTCTTCAACGCAATTTTGGCCCTTATTAAACTTAGAAACCATATTTTTCACTGTATTATATTTATCGGCCTTTTCTTCTATCGTTTTAACCAATTCTTTGTGTATTATTCCCAACTGTGGCCTACAATTACTCCAAATTTGATAAATACACGTTCTTTATCGGTTATTGAATTTTTTAAACTTTTTCAAGTTATCCATTATAGTAATTTAAACAAATATGCTTTAAAAATAAAGCTTAATTTATAGAAAATATTATATATAAAGCTTGGCACTAGATATTAATTTGCATATTTATTATTAATTAAAATTCGCTTACCTTTTTGCGTAAAACGGCGTAATATTATCTCTGAGTCAATTGATTGACTTTGACTTTCTAACTTTGCTACTTGAAAATAAAACCCAAATAGCCGATCCAAACAATCCCAAGGGTTAATTCAATCAAGATGAGTTGGATTTATTAAGATTTATAGAATTGATTATCAAATTAGATCTTGTTTATAAGAGACGTTATTAAATCAGTCCAATAATAGTGATTCCACTTTAAATAAGCCATATGAAATACTATCAGGACCCTGATGATCAAGAGAATTCTTCAACCTTTTTGAATGACTCATCAAGGAAGATTTGAATTTGTATAAAGAATCTGAAAATGATATCAAGAATTATCTATCATTTCTTCAAGTATTTTTCTTCAATCATTCATCTTTAATAGTTCAACACCTCTCATCTGAATATGATTTTGAATCTTCAGATTCTGATAAAGAAGAGAAACCCATAGAGATAAATAATAAGCAAACTATTGAATCATCTAAGGATTAAATTTACTTACTTCCCACCCCTCATAAAAAAATATTCCAATAATGTCAATTCCTCCAATTACCTCTATTTTTGACATTCTCTTCAATAAAGACAAAGCTGAAGAGTTCTTATCAAAGAGAAGTGTATTCTATGAGTCGATATCTTGTCCAAAATGTCCAGGTAAGATGTCAAGAAACTGCAATAGGAAGACATTTAGGTGCTCGAGAAAGAAATATAAAGCAGATATAAGCCAAAGAAAACGCACTTTTTTCTTTGGAGGTCGTCTGAATTGTGCACAGATCCTCTATATGGCTTACTTATGGCTCAATAGATGCACTCAGACACAGATAGTGGCACAAACGGTCCATTCAACAAGAACTGTTACTACATTCTTACAACACTTTCGTAAGCTAGTGGTGTCAACTCTGGAACCAATGGATCAAATTATTGGAGGAGAAGGGAATTTTGTAGAAGTTGAAACTAAACTTGGAAAAAGAAAGTACAAGAGGGAACACAGTGTTGAAGGTGTTTGGATAGTAGCTGGTGTTGAAAAAACTGAGCAACGAAAAAAAAAATTAGTTGAAGTGGAAAATCGCTCAGGAGAAACACTTCTTGATATAATTCGAGCACATATTTTACCAAGATCAGAAGTGCATAAAGATATGTTCAAGGGATATTTTAATATTTCATCAGAACTAGGACTTTTATATAAGACTGTCAACCATTCTGCCCATTTTACAGATCCAGAAACAGGAGTTAATACCAATACAAGTGAAGGAAATAATAATGCACTTAAAATCATGATAAGACCATGGAATAGGGTCAAATGGATATAGGTTAGATTAGGTGAGTTTATATGACGTAGGATGCATCATAACAGACTTTGGGAGGGATTTCTGGAAGCTATACGAGATATTCATTATGATTTGGAATAAACTTTTATTTAAAATTTCCTAAATTTTGTTTTTTAAGAGGGGTGGGAAGTAATTAAATTATAACCT
>NIPM01000759.1:0-49622 GCA_002738285.1 Holacanthella duospinosa | reverse complement strand
TTTTTATTACTTTAATTAAGTGAATATTTTTTTAATTTCAGGCTCAACATATATCCTGTTTAGAAGCTCAGCTTCTACACTCACAACTTAGCCTGGAGGACGAAAGGGATACTTCTACCAAATCTTTAGAGGAGTGGATNTGGAGGACGAAAGGGATACTTCTACCAAATCTTTAGAGGAGTGGACACACAAATCTGAAGATTTTCAGCAACAACTCGACCTGGCAAAGGCCGAGAAGGATACAACTGTAGCACAGCGAGATATGGGAAAGCGGCTAAGGAAGCAACTCTTAAAGTCTGCCAAACCAAGGGTAAAATTAAAAGAAAATTTTTATTTATGATTTATATTTTATATTTATTATATTATGTTTCTAATAATTAATTTGTTTTATTTCAGAGCAAACTGTTTTGTGGCTAGAAGCTGTTCGGACTGGAGTACAGGCAGCACTTTTGAAAAAGCAAGATGAAGTGACGGAACTCACTTCAAAAATTGATACTCTAACTGCTAGAAATAGAATTTTGGAGGTTGGCATGCCTGCTCTTCAACAGGGTCTCGATGAGCAAGATGGACGACTTCAAGAAGTTGAAGGTATTATTATTATTATTTTTTTTACACTTTTCTTTTTATATTATTTATTTACATAATTATTATTATTTCAATTTTTTTAGCAATCAACACCCAATTGAAAGAGAAAGTTACGCAGGTACAAAATAACCTCTGTGTCAGAGGTCTCAAGATACAGCGCTTGAAAAGACTGCAAAAAAAGTAATTTGTTAAACTATAATTATTTCTTATTATAATAATTATTTTATTTTATTATATTATTATTAGTATTTTTTTTTAAATAAACTTGTATTAAATTTTTTTTAACTTCTAACTCATTTTCCATTTCCATGCGCATGCTTGTCTACTCAATGTAGAAGGAAAAACAGGTGGATTTGAAATAGTTGTTAGGTTGTTAAGTTGTTAGGTTGTTAATTGGGAGTGCGGAATATGCCTACAGTCCTCAATGTTAATAAAATAACATTGAGGACTGTAGTTTACATACTACTTCCGCTATTGCAACTAAAATTAAAATTTCTGATCCCAGTCCCTTTGCTTCGTCATTCTGAGCAAAAAAAAAAATGTTTAATTTAGATGCGGCATCTAAATTAAACATCTTTTCGTCAATCTAGATTGTGTATTTCCATTCTTCAAACCATTCCAATCCTAACTTTCATCCAATGCAGCCGCTCAATTCTGTTGTGTAATTTCACTGGAGGTTTCTTGAGGTTTTAATTTATTAAACGTTGTCGTATGAGGCAAAAACATTTCCAGCTATCCACCATGTCATATGTAGGTTTAGGTTGGGCTTGATTTTGACTGTGTAAATATACTTACTGCTCTTTTGTTTATAATCAGCCGTTTATCTCCTGAAGATAGTTCCAGCTTCGCTCCCCGTTTCTTACTCCTAAGTTGCTTTGAGTTTCATGCAGATCTGTATACAGATGTAATATCTTCCAATTGCGTTTAATTTGGCGTAATGACATGCCAGTTATTATGAATGGAAAATTGTTAGCTTTCTCATTTGTCGAAAAAACTTTCCTTTCGGCGTTTTGTAGTTTCAGTAAATTTTATAACAATTAGGTAAATTTTGCCAAATTTTAATGTAAATATGTATTTGAATCATAAATAGTCGTAATAGACGAATCAAAAATTGACAAATTGACGAAAAAATTTTCACCAACTTTTAGACATTATATATATGGAACCTTATTTATCTTTCTAAACTTAAACTTTTAAAATCTTTATTTTTTAACAAAAGCAATCCGCGGAAGAATACTTCACCAAACTGTATAAATATCATCAGCAATTGAGTCGCAAAATTTTTTGCGCGACACCATCTGCAAAACTCGCATTTTCCTTTGCATACAAGGCAACTATTCAATAAAGTATACTCATAAATAGATTCAGGTATTATTAATTGCTTTATTACTGGGAAGTATGGTCAGTAGTGTTAAAGAAGCTAGGCATATGTTGCCAAATTTTCACCGTATTTACACTTCCACGGTCAATGTACAAAATTGTGTACTTTTGTGTTGAATTGTTTTCGACTTGCAGTTTCACTGGAATAGGAGATTAGGTTAACACAATGGCTATTATCATATTTCAATATTTAGGAATTGGAAATTCCTAATTATCTAATCAAATTAGGGAATCAAGTTTCAAGTGTAATTTATAGATAAAATGAAATTCAAAAACAATCTCATTATATTGAAATTTTAGCTGTAAAAAGTATCAAACTTTTTACAGACAATTTAGGGCTTAACGATTTCTTATCGTGATTTTAAGTCATGATGTCGTGTTTCTCGGAAACATGAGAGGAAACGACATGATAACTCTTGTTTTGTAACGTGTTTCTAAAATTGAGACATGAAATGGTCCTGAGTGTCGTTTCGTGTTTCGTCATGACACGTTGAGAATCTTAATCCGGACTTGTAGCATTAACAGTAATAAAAACAGTCTTTCAACAACAAATTATAAAATGTTTCAGTAACATATGAAAGTTGAATTTAGCTGTTCTAAGTTAGTTCAAAAAGAGCATGTAAAATTAACCAAATTATGCATACCCTCGAAAAATTTTCTTACAAAAATAATTCTACATTTTGAGAAAACAAATTAACATTCGTGTACAATCAACTACTGCTTATTTTCATGATCAATTTATTATATTATCAAGTTGATGTCAATGAGAATACAATTCAAACCGCCAGACGAACAAAAAACTATCTAGCTCAAAATCAATATGATAATTACTATCATTGCCAACCGTTCTGCACACTAATCCGTGAATTCCTTCAGGGATAATTGATTTCAAGTACCAAATGGTGCAAGTAACACATAATTACCCAATGAGCTCAACAATTTATAAGAAAATTTTCATTTCGTTTATAATTTAAAATTAAAAGGAATCAATAGTTTCTCCGGAAGTTATAATCATACACTTGATCGACATTCCTATCAATAATACGTAATCCTTCCTTCTCCGTCAATAATTCCATTAGCCAGTTTAAGATTGTGTAAACAATTTTGAACAAATCAAAAATATTTCATACAACTAGTGAAAATGGAACATTTGTTACTGACATGCATATTTCTATTTTTCTCTGTTGGGTTAGCATTTGCTCGTCCTCACACGATGGTAAGCGACTTATCAAACTCAGTGCTGCAGATGAAGGACAATGTGTTGACGAGGCAACACTTGTATCTCTCAAGCAAGCAGGAGTTAATTTTGTCGACATTACAGATCGCAAATATCCATTAAATATTGTGCCACAGGATGCCATCAAAGGTAAAAAAAACTAGCAATATATTGTTGAAAAATAAAATTCAATTTCTAGAAAAATAAATTCACAAAATTAACAATTAGTTTATTTGTTTTGCAGGAATTCCAGACAAAGTAAAATTTCAAGACGTTGTGAAAAATGTTATTACTCATATCAGCTCTGAACGAACCGAAAGTTTTCTTGTCGAATTTACAAACTACTTCAACAGATACTACACAGATGATAGTGGAAAAAAATCTGCATTATGGCTTTTGTCGGAAGTTGAAAAGTCTATTGTTGAGAGCCGATACAATGGGACTGTCTATGGCAAATCTTATTCTCATAGTTGGCTTCAACCAAGTATTATTGCAAAAATAGAGGGTTCAGATCCAATATTAAAAAATGAAATAGTAATCCTTGGGGCTCATTTGGATTCGTCAGCCGGTGGTTCCAAATACAGATCACCTGGAGCAAATGACAATGGAAGTGGGTCATCAGTTCTCCTTGAAACCCTTCGTGTACTTTTAGAATCAGATTTTATACCCAAGAGAACCATTGAGTTCCAATGGTATGCTGCCGAAGAAGTTGGACTACGTGGGTCAGGAGATATTGCTCAAAAATATTCTGAAAGTAAAGTGAATGTCGTCAGTATGGTCAACTTTGATGTGGTAGGATACTTCAAGAATAGAAAGGAAATTGGAATAATTACAGATTACACGAATTCGAAACTGTCAGAATTTGTGACACTTGTAGTAGATGCCTATGTCGACTTCAAATGGACGAATAGGCAATGTGGATATCCATGTTCCGATCATTTTTCGTTCCACTCATTTGGATTTCCTGCTGCTTTCCCGGTAAAAATAGTATTTAGCCCTTATTTTCACACAACCAGTGACACAACTAGCACATTAAATTTTGAGCTAATCAAAGAGTTTACAAAACTCGCTCTAGGATACGCAAAGTCAGTGAACCAGCGTCGTCGCTCTAAATAATTTATCATTATTCGATTTAAATAAATATAATTTTGAATCCTTGAGTNAGTGAACCAGCGTCGTCGCTCTAAATAATTTATCATTATTCGATTTAAATAAATATAATTTTGAATCCTTGAGTGACATATTTTCACATCATTTTTATTACATAGAATTTATGATATTATTGAACTTGGAATATCAAAAGTTGTTACAGAACANATTTTCACATCATTTTTATTACATAGAATTTATGATATTATTGAACTTGGAATATCAAAAGTTGTTACAGAACAGACACAACCTGGAAATCAGATTTTTTTTTCCTACAATCATTGTCCTCTTGCTATACCTAAACCACCCTTTTGCAACTATGTTTCAAATCTGAAAAAGTCCCCGTTCAACGGTATAATGCGTTAATTTGTCCCATATTGAAAAAGGATTCAAGAGAAGACCCCGCAAATTAGCGTCCTAAATCTCTCCTGAGCAACACACTCAAACTTCTTACTAAAATTTTAAATAGTAAGCTGGTTGAGTGGATAACCAAACAGAACATCGTCTCCGACTTTTAGACAGGATTCCGGAAGGGAACATCTTGCGTTGACCCCGTTTTTACTATTATATCTACTGCACAGATCAACCTTCTCAAAGAAATGGAACTCGATGTTTGCTTCATTGATTTGATAGGCCAATGCACAATCTCTTATGGAACATTGGGGAATCCACTAAATTTATCCGTGTTTTCAAATATTTATTCGAGAATACATGTGCGAAGATTTCCACTTCTTACGGTTCAACGGACAAAATAAAGATCAAGAAATGACTCCTTCAAGAAGAATCTGCAAGCCCCACTATTTAACCTCTTTGTAGAAAAATTCGTAAATNCCCCACTATTTAACCTCTTTGTAGAAAAATTCGTAAATATATTTGATAGATGTCTCTTTGTGGTCTTTCCACTCCATTCGCGATCTGCACATTTACTTTTTTATGCGGATGACCTAGTTTTCGTTACACAGTAATGAGAACTCCTCCAACAGAAGATGAACCTCACTGCTAACTTCTTTCACTTATGAGGCTTCCAGGTCAATTTTTCTAAAACTAAAGTACTTGTGATACAGCGTCCTCGAAGGTTGAGAAAAAAGACAAGTTCTCCTGGAGAGTTAACCCAGTACATACTACGAAATCTTGGCATAATTTTCCAATCAAATGAGTCGTTAAACCTCCATTCCAAATCTGCTATTGGGAAAAGTGTTACCGCGCAAGGCACTGTATTTTGCAAATTAGGCAGGATAAAAACCCTCCACTTGCAAAACTCAAAATTTCTTTTCAATTCGACTGGCAAATCAAGTTCCTTGAACGGCTCAGGAGTATGCTTATTACAACACACAGATGAAATAGAAACCTCCCCCCTCGATATTTCGTTCGTTTAGAAACAGGCTGCCTTCCATTAAGCTTAGATGTATTCAGGTTTATTATTTCTCTATTGTTTAAACTTCTGCCATTTAAACCTTCCTTTAACTGCGTACATAGGACTTCGAAAAATCGCGTATAAGCATTCATTCGAAAATACAGTTGGTGCTTGCAGCTGGAAAGTAGGCTGAAATCTATATACATGCAAGGTTTATATGAAAAAGGCATGACCACTTGAAAAAACCTGACTTTCGATTTGCACAGCAATTCTCTAATATGCCACACTAGCATCAAATAAAATTCTTTGGATTCCCTGAACCATTTCTATTTCGACATGCATTGTACAAGGCAGTAGAAGACTCAACTTCCTCATCCGATTGAAATCGGGAGTCAGTAAATTCAGTTTTTAAAGGGGCTATAACGAAATTTTCTTCTTCTCCTGAAACGTTATAAAATTCTTTACTCCNATTTTCACATCATTTTTATTACATAGAATTTATGATATTATTGAACTTGGAATATCAAAAGTTGTTACAGAACAAACACAACCTGGAAATCAGATTTTTTTTTTCCTACAATCATTGTCCTCTTGCTATACCTAAACCACCCTTTTGCAACTATGTTTCGATTCTGAAAAAGTCCCCGTTCAACGGTATAATGCGTTAATTTGTCCCATATTGAAAAAGGATTCAAGAGAAGACCCCGCGAATTAGCGTCCTAACTCTCTCCTGAGCAACACACTCAAACTTCTTACTAAAATTTTAAATAGTAAGCTGGTTGAGTGGATAACCAAACNCTCTCTCCTGAGCAACACACTCAAACTTCTTACTAAAATTTTAAATAGTAAGCTGGTTGAGTGGATAACCAAACAGAACATTGTCTCCGACTTTTAGACAGGATTCCGGAAGGGAACATCTTGCGTTGACCCCGTTTTTACTATTATATCTACTGCACAGATCAAACTTCTCAAAGAAATGGAACTCGATGTTTGCTTCATTGATTTTACGCAAGCATTTGATAGGCCAATGCACAATCTCTTATGGAACATTGGGGAATCCACTAAATTTATCCGTGTTTTCAAATATTTATGCGAGAATACATGTGCGAAGATTTCCACTTCTTACGGTTCAACGGACAAAATAAAGATCAAGAAATGAATCCTTCAAGAAGAATCTGCAAGCCCCACTATTTAACTTCTTTGTAGAGAAATTCGTAAACATATTTGATAGATGTCTCTTTGTGGTCTTTCCACTCCATTCGCGATCTGCACATTTACTTTTTTATGCGGATGACCTAGTTTTCGTTACACAGTGATGAGAACTCCTCCAACAGAAGATGAACCTCACTGCTAACTTCTTTCACTTACGAGGCTTCCAGGTCAATTTTTCTAAAACTAAAGTACTTGTGATACAGCGTCCTCGAAGGTTGAGAAAAAAAGACAAGTTCTCCTGGAGAGTTAACCCAGTACATACTACGAAATCTTGGCATAATTTTCCAATCAAATGGGTCGTTAAACCTCCATTCCAAATCTGCTATTGGGAAAGGTGTTACCGTGCAAGGCACTGTATTTTGCAAATTAGGCAGGATAAAAACCCTCCACTTGCAAAACTCAAAATTTCTTTTTAATTCGATTGGAAAATAAAGTTCCTTGAACGGCTCAGGAGTATGCTTATTACGACACATAGATGAACCTCCCCCCTCGATATTTCGTTCGTTTAGAAACAGGCTGCCTTCCATTAAGCTTCGATGTATTCAGGTTTATTATTTCTCTATTGTTTAAACTTCTGCCATTTGAACCTTGCTTTAACTGCGTACATAGGACTTCGAAAAATCGCGTATAGGCATTCATTCGAAAATACAGTTGGTGCTTGCAGCTGGAAAGTAGGCTGAAATCTATATACATGCAAGGTTTATATGAAAGAGGCATGACCACTTGAAAAAACCTGACTTTCGATTTGCACAGCAATTCTCTAATATGCCACACTAGCATCAAATAAAATTCTTTGGATTCCCTGAACCATTTCTATTTCGACATGCATTGTACAAGGCAGTAGAAGACTCAACTTCCTCATCCGANGACAGGCAGTAGAAGATAGGTTTCGCAGACTCAACTTCCCCATCCGATTGTAATCGGGAGTCTGTAAATTCAGTTTTTAAAGGGGCTATAACGAAATTTTCTTCTTCTCCTGAAACGTTATAAAATTCTTTACTCCTNGTAAATTCAGTTTTTAAAGGGGCTATAACGAAATTTTCTTCTTCTCCTGAAACGTTATAAAATTCTTTACTCCTGCACCTCAACATAAACCAGAAATCGGAAACTAGTTCACGCGCTAATCGCGACAACCTTACATTTAATTGCACTGCAGCGAATTAGTTAACGTCATCTTTTCGTTTTTCCCTTGGAAATTCTCAATTAAACTTCCATAGTTTCAAGAGTGAAAGTGAAAGTTACGTTGCATTTACGTTTTATGAAAGAAACAACAAGACGGGCAAGCTAATCATGTTTGGCGAAAACCGTCATAAAATCTAAAATTCAAAACATTGTTTACATTCGAACCACGAAAAGTTTTATGCTGTAGATGAACTAATTTAATCTTAAATTTGATCAAAATTTGGATCTCAAGACTAGTTTTTTCAGTGGAAAGCTATCAAAAAATTCGTTCAAGGATGCATTTGTTTTGTGAATGAAACGAAGGTTCAATAATTTATTTCAAAATTTTTAACCAAGATGCTACGCAACGTAACTTCCTAGTAACTTTCACTTTATGCTTTTGAAACGTTGAAATAAAATTTAATTTTTAATTCTACTGTATAAATGAAGAATAAATTTGTCCAAAAAGCTTTTCATAATCTGAGTAATGATTCCGAAACTCTGCTCCCAATGTTGGAAAACACTGATACATACTCAGTTAAAAATGGGAGTCATTGACAATAAACGACGGTGAATGAGGAGATGGGAATGTAAACTGAGTTTTGGATTGTGGTCAGTATGACAACTAGCTTCAGGGATGAGCTCACTAAGCAGTTTTTCTGATATACAACTAAAAGGTGTAACTTTTATGAATCTAAGAGGTTTTGCTTTGCAAAATTGTTTCAATTAGCTCACCGCAACATTTTTGAAGCCATAACTAAAATTCTATAAGTGGGTCGAGATCAAGTTGAAACTTACCGAAAAAGCCTATGCTAGATTATCATTGAATATTCACTAGCCAGAAGGTTGAGTATAATTCATCAGCTAAAAATTGATACATTCGGTTCAATTTTTTTGTCTCTTACTTACATTGAAGAAAACCTCATTTACTTCAAGCATGGTAAGTAACTAATAATTTGAATGAATTGAAGTTTTGTGGACACAATTTAACGTTAACATTATTAATCGATCATTTCTAAGTTTTGTTGGTTTATTCCACAGTCTACACATTTAACAATTACTTTACATTCCTGTGAACTAAACTCAATTAGTATTTTGCTGAATGATAAAATTGCAAAATAATGAATTTCGAGTATTGAGTTGTATGGTATGTCAGATTTCTCCTGTAGAGTGAGGGACTCAAGTGTAAGCGTTCGGGGTCAAGGAGGGAGAAGTTGGGGAGTAAGGTGCAATTTCGCTGAAATAAATGAAGTGAAAGCTTTGTTGTAATAAAAGTTAAATTGCCTAAATTGCATCTCAGATTCCGATAGATACAAGAATATATAAAAGTTGGTTCTAACAATAGAAACAATTGATTTGTTAGTTGCGAGTTACAACTGAATATAATTACAATTAAATTAGAGATAAATGAATTTAAAGATTTTAAAACAGTACTCATTTCTGGAATTGCGNGCAGAGTGAGGGACTCAAGTGTAAGCGTTCGGGGTCAAGGAGGGAGAAGTTAAGTAGTGGTGAATGGGGAGTAAGGGGCAATTTCGCTGAAATAAATGAAGTGAAAGCTTTGTTGTAATAAAAGTTAAATTGCCTAAATTGCATCTCAGATTCCGATAGATACAAGAATATATAAAAGTTGGTTCTAACAATAGAAACAATTGATTTGTTAGTTGCGAGTTACAACTGAATATAATTACAATTAAATTAGAGATAAATGAATTTAAAGATTTTAAAACAGTACTCATTTCTGGAATTGCGTAAAAACCTTCACTGGGATTGCCTGAAAACAACCCAAAATATATATTTTTTTTATCAAGTTTTTATGCAAGAAACATCAAGATATTTTGGTTCAACTGACTTGTGCAAACCGGTTTCTAAAGGTTAGCANTTTTTTTTACCAAGTTTTTATGCAAGAAACATCAAGATATTTTGGTTCAACTGACTTGTGCAAACCGGTTTCTAAAGGTTAGCAAAAATAAATACTAATTGGCCCAAAGTTTCTACACCGATTTGAATTTTGTTCTTCCCTCTATCACTAACCTGACTCAGGATAAAAAGTACTCTAAATGATCCAATCAAATAAATCTTTATACAATTGACAAAATTCATCCACGCTTGCCTTTTGTACAGTTGAGCAAGATGTGGTAAGAGGACGTTGCCAGCAAAAAATTTCCGGATAGTTTTCATAACATTGTTGAAATTTTGTTGGGCAATCATTGCTTTTAAAAGACACAAAAAGTGACTTGTGAATTGCGATAATAACTGAAATTGCAAAATCTGAATTGGAGATTTTAAAATCATGATTGTAAGGTTCTCCAATTAGGGTTAGGGTCCAACAACTGATGAACTATGCTTTCAGAATTCATACATGCAGGGTGGTTTGGATATCCTTGTATATTTGAACAAATCTGTCCATTTGCACAGTCGCTGTAAGATGAGCAGAAACAGTTGTCCAATAAAGCACAGTGCTTTACATCAGGATCAACATTTATTATCCTTCCTGTTCCTTGTAGTCTCCTTCCGAAGTCATTCATAAAAATCNGTTTTACATCAGGATCAACATTTATTTTTTTCCCTGTTCCTTGTAGTCTCCTTCCGAAGTCATTCATAAAAATCCCATTCGGATCATATTTGTGCATTTTATCCAGAAATATTTTTCTTGCATCTGGATCCAGATTCGATGAAACAATTTCGGTGCTATGGTAAACATTTCCTGATTTTCCCCANATTTTTCTTGCATCTGGATCCAGATTCGATGAAACAATTTCGGTGCTATGGTAAACATTTCCTGATTTTCCCCAGTGAGATCTTCCCGAATAACTCTTAATCTGAAAAGAGTAAAAGGAGAAATTTGAAATGAATAATTTACCAACTTTTCATTAGTGTATGTTACATATTAGAGTTTGCTGTGAGTANAAGGAGAAATTTGAAATGAATAATTTACCAACTTTTCATTAGTGTATGTTACATATTAGAGTTTGCTGTGAGTACTCAACTTCCTTGCAAAAATTAATAAGGTAGCGAATGTATGACTTATTGTCGACAAGTTTGTTGAAAGATGTTATTCGGGGTACTACGTATGAACTCGTCAACTTGTTTGTAGTGGCTCGTTTTGTTACATTATTCATTTNAAGGAGAAATTTGAAATGAATAATTTACCAACTTTTCATTAGTGTATGTTACATATTAGAGTTTGCTGTGAGTATTCAACTTCCTTGCAAAAATTAATAAGGTAGGGAATGTATGACTTTTTGTCGACAAGTTTGTTGAAGGATGTTATTCGGGGTACTACGTATGAACTCGTCAACTTGTTTGTAGTGGCTCGTTTTGTTACATTATTCATTTTTACAAAAAGTAAAGCTAGGTAGAAAAAATTTTATATNTTTACAAAAAGTAAAGCTAGGTAGAAAAAATTTTATATTTTAAGTTACTGTAAGTGACGCTACCTTGAAGCGATTCAGATGAGCTTACCAGTGATTGAAGAATTGTTTGAAAGGCAGCGAGTCCGGCCGAAGGCGTATTTACTGAATCTTCTCTAACCAGCATGTAAAATTCAAAGTGACACGTAACACGCCCAAAGGCATTGGACATGTACGTATCCGACGCTGCAGAAAATCTCAAAAGAATTCCTTGAATTGGGAACACTGCAGCATATTTACCAAGAATGTCCTTGACAGTTGCTACAAATTCTGGGACCTTATGTATATCCAAACTCATTTCGTTGTCCAGTTGGGTTATGTTAAAAGGCCCATGGAACCATGGACACTGTAAATTTCCATGCTCATAACAGATGGGAGCAAACATGCGATGGTAGTAACCAACTGCAGGCATTTTCACTGTAAGGCCATCTTCTGTATAAATTGGGACAAAATCAGGAACATCTCCAAGTAGAGTGGCTTTCAACAACGCTTGAGCTGTGTTGAGTAACTGGATTGAATTGAGTCCTTGAATTACTTCGATTGCAGGTACTATGATAGTGTTGAAGCTGGTATAAGTTGAAGGCACGTGGTCATAGGTCCACGCTTCTCCTGGAGATANAGGTACTATGATAGTGTTGAAGCTGGTATAAGTTGAAGGCACGTGGTCATAGGTCCACGCTTCTCCTGGAGATAGAAGAAACAAACACAATTAATTTTAAAGTTAAGCATTTAATACAAGAATGGGAAATAACAAGAACCAAACAAGAATTTGAAATTCTGTTTAAATTTTTTTATTGACCAATANAGGTACTATGATAGTGTTGAAGCTGGTATAAGTTGAAGGCACGTGGTCATAGGTCCACGCTTCTCCTGGAGATATAAGAAACAAACACAATTAATTTTAAAGCTAAGCATTCAATACAAGAATGGGAAATAACAAGAACCAAACAAGAATTTGAAATTCTGTTTAAATTTTTTTATTGACCAATAGATAAAATTCTAAACAATATGGTATAAAACGGACGAAAATATTTTGCGCTAAACAACCATCATACGACTGCAAAATATAAAGTGTGGAGGCAGGTAAAAATTCCATTTTGTTCAAGATTCTTACAGTATTTTATCCATCATCTTTGTAAAACTGAAAAACCAAATGTTTTGCTCGCTACACTTCCTACAGCATTCGGCATAAATATTTTTTTGTCCTTTATCCAAAAAAATTATGACCCTCAAAGAGATAGTTTCAGTTCAAATATGCAGTCTTAGGTATGGGAAATGGGTCAAAGTAGAGTTAGCTAGTGTATTTCTACACTGGACCATGGGTCTCCTTATTCCACAGGAGAGTTTTAACTCATACTTGTCATTGTCTCTGGGGATTAAAGCCTCGCTTGGCTACTGTGAAAGTACGTGTCTGCTCACATCTACAAACCTGGACAATGCAGAACTCCCACATAGGTTTGGTTCACTTAGGTTTGGTTCTCTGGAAGAAACTTTTGGACCATTCACTTGATGCATCTATAATGTGTGAACCAGGAATCATGGTATATATATCAAGAAACAAAACTTTTTACGAGAAAGTGTTAACAGCTGCAGAAAGCTCATTTGAAAGTACAAAGAAGAATTTCCTTAGATGAAGTCCTTACTCCCATTACACAAAAGATCTGCATTTTCGAAAATTGCTCGTTTGAAACAATTAATTTGTGACGACGTACTTGAAAAGAATGTCTCATATATGAAATTTAAAGTACAAATGTTTATGCATTTTTTGGCAGAGAATTTAAACAAATTATTCTTTCTCCTTTTGTATGTACTAAACATGTAAAAATGTCAAAACTATCCTCGCAAAAAAAAAATTTTTTTTTCGATGTGAGTTGGCCATTTTTCTTTGGTTGAGCCTTTCTCCAGCAAAATCATCTACCTTCCTGTTGAACCAAACCTAACTGAATTGAGTGCATTTAATCATTGCTTCAATAATTTTGAATTCTTGACCAACTACGGATTCTAAAAACGAGTAAACTAGTTATTCGGAAATTTCAGTTTCCTCCAAGAAATGCTATCCTAGGCAAAAACAATTTTAAAAACATAAAGTTACGCCTCGATACTTCCATCGGGTGCAATAGTGGAAAATGTCATTTCTGGAAGGAAAACTTTATGAGACTCGTCGGTCTGGAAAGCTATTCATTTCAAAATAACTTGATTTTGAATTAATACGTTTTTTCTCGTTCCTACTAGCAACGAATGACGTATGCTACATGGAAACAAACAATTACTGCGATTGAGTGGTCTCATTTAAGGAAAAGTAATTGCTGTGATGGAAAATTACATAAAATTAATATTTTATACATTTTGNTGAGACTCGTCGGTCTGGAAAGCTATTCATTTCAAAATAACTTGATTTTGAATTAATACGTTTTTTCTCGTTCCCACTAGCAACGAATGACATATGCTACATGGAAACAAACAAACAATGAGTGGTCTCATTTAAGGAAAAGTAATTGCTGTGATGGAAAATTACATAAAATTAATATTTTATACATTTTGCTCTCCCCAGCATTTGCGGCTTATAATGAAGTGTGATTCAAATTATTCAATAATTTGAATTTGTGGGAAATGTCTGCGTCAAATATGTACAGGCTAAAATTTGATATACTGGCAATTGTTGGTCATACCGTACATCAACTGATCAATCTGTAAATCAGGCATGACTGATAAAAATTAAATTGACATGAGTGCCTCAATTAAAGAAAAGGTTATCCTATCGGAATCGGGTCGTGGAAGCTCGATAAGAAATTCCAAGGATATTAGGAAGCTGGCATTCGTCATTGTCGGCGAAGTCTAATTTTCCAAATTTATTTGTAAATTTCTGATAAATTTTTTTAATGCACTATTAAATACTAGTTTTACGCCAGAAACAGCATGATTACATGGAAATTAACATTGATGCCTTGGTTCCATTCCGAGTGACTACATTCTAAACAGATTTCCCACCACCAGACTGATGTTGTAAAAATTTGGCATGTCTGGAGAGTGCGAAAACGATGTGCTCTCATACATCGATTGCAATTCGCTAAGCGCGCTGTAGCCAGAAACTTCTGTTTTTATATTTAGCTTGACCACGAATGACCGATATCAAATTCATAATTTCTGATAGATTAAAGTAAGTACTACATACACGCCCGATTGCATGAGGAGTACTTATATCCTTCTTTTTATATTCCAATACTGTTAATTTTTGTTCACTATTTATTGGTGTGACTATTCCTCGTTCTGATTACTTTTCGGTGACTGTCTTTCTCTGCGACCACTTTTTTTTGATTATCCACTAGTGACTTTTTCTGTAACTCGTTGTGACCAATTATCATGCAAAGGAACGGAGAATACCTAAATAATAGACATAGTTTGTACAAGTCCGTTAATCAATTTTAGTGCCTAGTGGGTAACATATATAGTTTTAATTCTTGATAAAACGGTAATCTGTTGTTCGGTATGAAAGGCAAAGGTTTTGGTTAGAAGAAATAACAAAATCATATTTATTACATAGTTCGGGATATTTTCATGAATAGTAGTCAACACAGTAACCTTTTAAAAAAAAGTATGATTGTATTAAATATCGATTGGTGCTAAAATTTCAGAACCCTTCTTTTAGTTCATTCGGTACAAATTCGTTCTACACTAAGAGGNTGGCATGTCTGGAGAGTGCGAAAACGATGTGCTCTCATACATCGATTGCAATTCGCTAAGCGCGCTGTAGCCAGACTCTTCTGTTTTTATATTTAGCTTGACCACGAATGACCGATATCAAATTCATAATTTCTGATAGATTAAAGTACTACATACACGCCCGATTGCATGAGGAGTACTTATATCCTTTTTTATATTCCAATACTGTTAATTTTTGTTCACTATTTATTGGTGTGACTATTCCTCGTTCTCATTACTTTTCGGTGACTGTCTTTCTCTGCGACCACTTTTTTTTGATTACCCAGTAGTGACTTTTTCTGTAACTCGTTGTGACCAATTATCATGCAAAGGAACGGAGAATATCTAAATAATAGACATAGTTTGTAGAAGTCCGTTAATCAATTTTAGTGGCTAGTGGGTAACATATATAGTTTTAATTCTTGATAAAATGGTAATCTGTTGTTCGGTATGAAAGGCAAAGGTTTTGGTTAGAAGAAATAACAAAATCATATTTATTACATAGTTCGGGATATTTTCATGAAGAGTAGTCAACACAGTAACCTTTAAAAAAAAAGTATGATTGTATTAAATATCGATTGGTGCTAAAATTTCAGAACCCTTCTTTTAGTTCATTCGGTACAAATTCGTTCTACACTAAGAGGCATAAGTTTCTATAAATGAGAGGAGTCTTTACATCCCAAATGTGTGACTTTATAGAAAAATTGTGTAAGTGTGTTAGAAACCTGCTCTGCATCTTACAAATTTTACAAAATGTGGACAAACTAATAAATAAAAAAGATTAAATAAAAGGTATTCTAATTCTCGAATTCTAATTTTTCCAAAACAATCTCTTACTCAAAATAAGGTAGGCCTAGTGCAATACTCGATTCACGCCTTCATTTATAATGATAAAATTTTAATTTTATTTTGCTATTGCTTACGTCGAAAATTTTTACAAACTGTGACTACGGGCATAATAACCAGGGAGGAATAGATTATGCGATAATTTTGAAAACCAATATGCTGCGTTTTGCTTAAAATTGTGCCAAGTTATGCTACTCGATTGGGATGCTAATAATCATTTTCTATGAGTAATTTGTTTTGAAGCAAAAGTCAAATTATATTGCACAAAGTGAAAAGAATAATTTCTACCATTGCAGAATATTCATTTGACTTTTAAGCCAGTTGAATTTAAATGGCCATGTAATTATCAGTGAACCTCGAGCATTATGAAAAACAATGTCTATGATACTTTTAGTAATATGAACTAAAAAATCAACCTCATTATACCGATGTGATAGGAAACAACATTTTAAGGCTCGCTTGTATTTACAATGAGCATCTGCAAATTTTGGCAAAGTATCACGGTCCCAGATAGAGTGCTTTGGTGTAAAAAACNGCAAAAGTCAAATTATATTGCACAAAGTGAAAAGAATAATTTCTACCATTGCAGAATATTCATTTGACTTTTAAGCCAGTTGAATTTAAATGGCCATGTAATTATCAGTGAACCTCGAGCATTATGAAAAACAATGTCTATGATACTTTTAGTAATATGAACTAAAAAATCAACCTCATTATACCGATGTGATAGGAAACAATATTTTAAGGCTCGCTTGTAGTTACAGTGAGCATCTGCAAATTTTGGCAAAGTATCACGGTCCCAGATAGAGTGCTTTGGTGTAAAAAACATAGTGTTGGAATGAAACACTAACTTTCTGTGATATAGTGGCTTTAGTATGAATTTACGCAAATTTCGTTTGCTTCACTCGATTCCAAAATTTAAGAATCGCAAAGAGGCAGAGTACTGAATTAATATTATGTTGTATGACATTATAGGTGCCTGGTGATGAAATCATCACTGAAGTTGTTGAGCATTTTTGGTTGTTGGAATAAACGATGAATACATAAAGTCTTAATTGATTGTATAGGAATAACAATAAGTTTCAGAAACACTGATGATTGAGTGAAAAACTCACTTAAAGATCTGTTGAAGCGTTTTTGGCGTGCAACTGTCTGGTTAGAATTTGAGTGAAGAGAATGAGCTCATGGGTTTGAATCCATCAATTTTTTTGGGATGCCTTTTTAATTAAAGACTTTCTCCATGTATAGAAACTTATACCCCTAAGTATCGATGAGATGTTCCACTAATTTTTTTGAACATTATCTTTTCGTTGCTCCCTGTGTCTTAATATTTCTCTACCGCGTCGTCTTCTACAAGTATTTTTTCGCTTTGATATTTCATTTTCTTTTAAGAGCAATGGTAAGCCCACTCTCAGGTGCACATACTCATGTCACTACATTTGCCCGAATAAGTCGTGCATATCATGTGTAATTTTTGACGCGAATTACTTTAAATGAAAAAGTATTATACAATTGCACTGAGCTGATTTTTTCAATACCTATAAAATTCTTAAGCAGATGTGATGCAATTAGTAACCAAAATCTTTGACAACATGACAGTAACCGAATCAGCCGAAGTGACCGTAAAATTTTAAATGCAAACACTTTCAAATATTTAGGCGTTAAATATTTGGGAGTTACAATGGAAGCATATAATATACTTTAGTATAAACACTGGTAATTCGAAACCACACCAAGTATTATGGTGACCTTCATAAAGTGTATTACTCGATTTCAAAACTATTTTTCCAGCCAATCTAGCTGTTAACCTATCAGAAGCTTATATTGCAACTGAAGTGTACCTCTACATTTGTTTATGCGTCAATGCATACCCTCAAACTGTAAACAATTACATACCTTCTTTGGTTTTAGAATATTTGTGAATTCTGGTAAGGAAGTTTAATTTCTGTACTGAAATTTAGTGAAAAATTCAAAAACTTAATTGAAATTTGTATTAGTAAAAGGATAAAGTCCTAACACTACCTAAACTGTTGGTTCCAATAAATTATAATGTAACAATTTACCTAGGTGCAAGATAAGCTTACCTTATTTTAAAATAAGGTATGCTTATAAAAAGTATGCCTTTCAATAAACTTTCTATAGAAAATTTTAAACTATTCCAAATTTTGAAATTTTGAATTCACTGATCACAGTAAAGCGTAATCAATTGATCCTACCTGCATGGAGCAGCGAAAATAATTAGCAAACTACTGGATTATTTTACCCAAACATTTTGGAGAAGCCAGATGTATTATCTTATCTATCACTTATCACTGTATTTAATCATGACAAACAAGCCTGATCGAAAAGTAATTTATTATTTACTTCAACAGAATTTGGTGTCCTTTCAATATCAAACTGAAGCTTTAATGTAATGCAGCAGATTCTTTCATTTTAATAAATTTGACAGCTTTCCATAAAAATTAGATGATTATGATGAAAAATTAGATTAGAAAACTCCATAAGATGTAGATTAAAACGTGGTTTATAGTTAGCTCCGGGATTTTGAAAATAAAAATATTTAATATATAATATTGATTTATGTGATTGTCAATTAGGAGTTATAAACTAAAAATTTTGCTTAACTCAACTGAAATCATCCATTACCAAAATCTTTGACAACGTGACGGTAACCAAATTCTCTGAGATGATCCTAAAATATAAAATGCAAAAAATTTCCAATATTTACCACAATTTAGGGAGTTACACTGTAAGCAAGGAATATACTTTTGAANATAAAATGCAAAAAATTTCCAATATTTACCACAATTTAGGGAGTTACACTGTAAGCAAGGAATATACTTTTGAACAAATACTTGAACTTAGAAACAAACACCGAGCATTCTGGTGACGCTTATCAAGTATATTACTCGAATTCAAANTATAATGTAACAATTTACCTAGGTGCAAGATAAGCTTACCTTATTTTAAAATAAGGTATGCTTATAAAAAGTATACCTTTCAATAAACTTTCTATTGAAAATTTTAAACTATTCCAAATTTTGAAATTTTGAATTCACTGATCACAGTAAAGCGTAATCAACTGATCCTACCTGCATGGAGCAGCGAAAATAATTAGCAAACTACTGGATTATTTTACCCAAACATTTTGGAGAAGCCAGATGTAACTTATCACTGTATTTAATCATGACAAACAAGCCTGATCGAAAAGTAATTTATTATTTACTTCAACAGAATTTGGTGTCCTTTCAATATCAAACTGAAGCTTTAATGTAATGCAGCAGATTCTTTCATTTTAATAAATTTGACAGCTTTCCATAAAAATTAGATGATTATGATGAAAAATTAGATTAGAAAACTCCATAAGATGTAGATTAAAACGTGGTTTATAGTTAGCTCCGGGATTTTGAAAATAAAAATATTTAATATATAATATTGATTTATGTGCTTGTCAATTAGGAGTTATAAACTAAAAATTTTGCTTAACTCAACTGAAATCATCCATTACCAAAATTTTTGACAACGTGACGGTAACCAAATTCTCTGAGATGATCCTAAAATGTAAAATGCAAAAAATTTCCAATATTTACCACAATTTAGGGAGTTACACTGTAAGCAAGGAATATACTTTTGAACAAATACTTGAACTTAGAAACAAACACCGAGCATTCTGGTGACGCTTATCAAGTATATTACTCGAATTCAAAACTATTTTATCTGCCAATCTACCTTCTACACTATTAGAAGCTTTTACTGAAGTGTATCTCTACATTTATTTATGCGTCGATTGATACCCTTAAACTGTAAACATTCACATGCACTTCTCTGGTTTTTAGAGTATTTGTGAGTTCTTGTAAGGAAATTTAATTTCTGTAATCAAATTTAGTTAAAACCCTACTCTTATTTTGAATTTTTATTAGTAACAGGATGAAGTCCAGCACTACCTAAACTGTTGTATTCATTAAATTAAAACGTACCAATTTAGCAATGTACAAGATGAGCATACCTTATTCGAATGCGACTTTTTATTGTAAGTTTTGAACTTACAATAAAGTTGATTTTGGGTTCACTCATCAGCAAAAAGCGTCATCAATTACCCTAGCTGCCTTGAGCAACAAAAAAAATTTAGGAAATTATTGGGTCATCCGACCCAAAGGCTTTAATGAAACCAAATGTAACTTAGGGCTGTATTTAATCATGACACGTGTTGCCTGATTGAAAAATGTTTTATTATTCAGCTAAACAGATTTTGGTATCCATTCGATACTAAATTGAAGTTATAATGTAATGCAGCAAATAAGTTTTCCAGAACTTTCCATAAAAACTTTGCTTAGCAGTTCCAGTAAAAAATATATTAATAATTTACGATACATGCTTATAATAAAAACACCTATGAGATTTTTTTTCTTTTCCGACAGATGATGCCAAGAATTCTAATTAATTATAAAACTCCTTTATACTATGAATGACGACACACATTGCTTCTATGGAGTACAGTTAATTCTTTCAATAAATATTTAGATAGTCTCTGATGTCAAATTTGGACACAATCNCATTCAATACTAAATTGAAGTTATAATGTAATGCAGCAAATAAGTTTTCCAGAAGTTTCCATAAAAACTTTGCTAAAAAATATATTAATAATTGACGATACATGCTTATAATAAAAACACCTATGAGATTTTTTTTCTTTTCCGACAGATGATGCCAAGAATTCTAATTAATTATAAAACTCTTTTATACTATGAATGACGACACACAGTGCTTCTATGGAGTACAGTTAATTCTTTCAATAAATATTTAGATAGTCTCTGATGTCAAATTTGGACACAATCAGAAATTTGGAGGTCTTGGACACAATCAGAAAGCTTACAAGCCTTCAGGGTAAATTTATATACATCATTACAGAAAAATTATAAAATTAGCACTACGATTCGCATTAATAAGGATGAGCTAAGGAGGCCATTCAAAATTAAAAAAAAATTACCACGATTCAAATCATTCATTGGAACGCAGTGTAGTTGCCAACTTATCTTATCGTAGTTGGTTTTAACTATCATAATGGAAACTAGGCATTAGAACATTTTTGATTATATGATTTACAAAATCATTACATGTTACGTTGATTACACATCACTAATCTGTACTCTTTAAACAAACCCATCAGAGTAATCCAAATTGATGCTGTAATTGATCACAAAGACATGCGTAATTAATCTGTAATGATGTAATCAAGCCTTGTTTGACATTCGGATTATTTGATTACAATAGTTTTTGACAAATACAATTATTTTCTTTCAAAAACTATACAGGTATTTGCCCCAACAAAGCGATAATTTAGTCATCCGTTCCATTGCATTGCAGAGAAAGTTAATTGATTCCTTTCATTCTCTTGCATTTACTTCCTGAATCAACTAAAAAACTTATGAATGCTAAACGTTGGTCTCACTTTTATTGAATATTAACATTTTGCTTACAAATTCATTAACTGACAAACCTTATGATTATATTTCAAAATATAATTGCAAAATTACTTAAGATATTATTATAGATTTGAATTAAAAGTGCAGCAGCTTATGATTTCAGATTATGATTATATGATTGAATATGATAACCAAAAAGGCATAAGCATATGCAACCAAGTAATCCATTCCTGGTTATTTTGTTGGCGTTATGTAATGAATTACAATTTTCAAGTTGGTAATCATAATCACATATTTCTTGGCAAAGCGTAGGTTTTTTTTCGTGTAACTCTACCACGAGTACGTACAATCTGCTAAGTAGTTGAATACAAATCTCATAAAATTAATATAACTATGAATAATTCTATTTTTCCTTCTGAGGAATTTTTCAGACAGCAAAAATTTTAGCTTAAATATCTTAGTTTGCTCACCTGTTATTTGTAATAGGATTTGCAAGTGTTATATTTATACTTTTAAACATCTAATATCTAAATACATACAACTGAGTTATCAATCAAAAGAATCTATGCATATGGATTCGGGTTTGATTGCATCCAAGGTATTGAAAATCCACATTGAATATTTTTTAAATATTTTGGAAAATAAAACCGAAAATGTAAGAGTCAAATTATCGATAACATTTACTAAAATATATTACAAGAATATTTAGCAAAGAATAGCAACCCAGTCGTTTGTGTAATAATAAAAATTTTTGGTTGTCCTAATCATGTTTCAAACACAATCAAAGTTGAGTTACTTACAAATAAATAACGTTCCATCCTTTAATTGGGTTGTTTTAATATAAAGCTAGTGAAGTTAATAAATATAATGGTATTTAGAGAAGCCGGAACCAGTTTCAGTATTCAGTATCCATTCAGTTTCAGTAAAGTATTCGATAATATTATAGTTAGTCTATCAATGGTAGTGTACTAGACGCGATTAATGAAATCCCCGTGCTTTAGTAACATGTTTGTACTGTGCTCCGACATTATTTTTGAATAAATAGCTGGATCACTGTGTCCCATAGTACATTCCCAACTTCTGGACCATTACAGTACCAAATTCACACTTGTCAATCGACACTTTGTTCGTAAAAATGGTAAGAAAAATTTCGTAGTTTAGTAAACAATTTTTTATTTCTTAAAAAATTTTTTTTGGTTTAAAACATATTTTGAAATCACGAATCACAAGTCTTTAAATTTTCTATAATGAATACACAGATTCACATCACTTTTATTCTCCTGTCGCTGGTGACGATGTACTCAGCAGTAGAAATTGAGGGGAATGCCGTTAATTCATTTATTGTGTGCGAAGCCGAAATGTACAAAAAGCTACAATGTGTGAACGCTACACAAATTAATATAATATCTGCAAATTATGGACGCACTAATAAAACCGAGTGCCCAGTCGATGACTATTACACATCTACTTCTCTCCCGAATGTGATGAACAATGATACTTGTTTCAACGATATATCATCGTCACCATATTTACTGACATAGTTAGTTGACAAAAAACATAAATAGCTTGTCGTATTTTATTTATGTGTTAATTATTTTACTGTATTTCCAGTTGTCCGGATAACTACTATTGCACGGTGTATGCAAATAATGAATTCTACGGAGACGTATGCGAAGGTATTTACAAATATACGGAGGTGAAGTATCAATGCATACCTTTCAACTCATAAGTAATTTATCAAATCGACAATACACCCAACATGCGAACCAAATTTTCTCCCGAAATAGCAGTCTAGTTGACCTTAAATTTCAAAATTTATAGTATAGTAAAATAAAATTGGGACAAATAAATTCAAGTAATATCAAATGATAATCACTCTGATGTTCTATGCTTCGAATATTTGAAACCCATGTATATAAACGTTTACATTAGAAAAACAAATTTATTGATTCTTGTTGGTGAATGTTTAAGTTCTAGGTGGAAACTCGCTGCAATTCACCTTGATTTTGGAAAGAATAACCTGCCCATTAAGAAACAATAAATTTTGCTGAATTGATTTTTTTTTCTGATTGTCCTTTTAGAAATTCAAATCCATATAATACAGTAAAAAATAATGTTGTGGGAAAATTGAAAAATTTATAAACAGATGAAGTGCTATGTGTGTGCAGCATAAGAAAGTTTGTCGGAAATCATTTTCCACCACTGTATTACTACTCTTTCGTCAATAGAACAGATGCTATATTTTTGAAATATATTAAGAATCTTCTAGTGTAAAAATTAAGNCTGTATTACTACTCTTTCGTCAATAGAACAGATGCTATATTTTTGAAATATATTAAGAATCTTCTAGTGTAAAAATTAAGTAACGAGATTAAGATTTAATTCGAAATTGTATTAATCACGCATGCGTGCGCAACAACCAAATTCAATTTATATCTTGTACGGCTTGGCATTTTATCTATATTCCAGCTAAATAAGCATTTATCATTCTTTCTCCACATTCTGATAAGAAATGAATTTTTTTACAAATACAATTCTACAAACTTTCTTTCCTTTTGCAAAAAACAAATTTGCAAAAATCTTAATTGTCAAGGTAAATTAGATGCCAAAATTTACAAAATTCATCAATCATACTGCATTTCATTCGAATGAAGGACGAATGACATTAAGTATAATGCCGGCGCTAAAGCATTAAACAATGTTTCGTAATGGCTGACTAACAAAGGTCAGATACTGCTTCACCCTAGTGAACTGGTTTCAAACCCATACTACTAACATATAAACATCGTTCGAGAATATATACAGTGTGAGTTTTTTGGTCGGAAACGCAGACACCTGATTTACATTACCCCCTCCCCTCCCAAATATGGTCATCAGAATTTTGGTTTGGTGGCGTTAATGTTAAAATCCAAATGAAAACTTTAAAATTGTTGTTAACTTGTTTACTTTTGGGAGTAAGGAATTATCCTCGAGAATCCCCATAGCTGTAGTGTGAAAATTAGTGGGGTTCTGTTTTGTTTTGAAGTTATCGGAAAATTTCAGAAGAGTAAAAAATTTTTATTTAATTCAAATTGGTTTCATCGTTCGTTTTTATTTCGTTTTCAAATGGATGTACAAGCGCACCTTCGGTTCATTGTCATAAAATATCGGTACAGTTTTCCTGACGACAGTTATGAGCAACTTATGGCCCGGTACAATGCCCATCCCGCCACAGCAAAACATTAAATTAGGAGTAAGGCGACGATAAAAAAAATTACAGAAAAATTTGAAAACTCGTTCACGCTGCTTGAAACTGCGCCTAAAAACAGACACAAGACAGCTANGAAAATTACAGAAAAATTTGAAAACTCGTTCACGCTGCTTGAAACTGCGCCTAAAAACAGACACAAGACAGCTACAGGAGAAGAAGTGGCAGTGGCATTGATAGCTGCTGCGAAACTTGGATCTACCTAAGAACTACCTAATAAANCTACAGGAGAAGAAGTGGCAGTGGCATTGATAGCTGCTGCGAAACTTGGATCTACCTAAGAACTACCTAATAAAGTACAAGGTTCTGTAACCTTCGAGACAGGATTCTGCTAGAGGGCTGCTGGAACCCACGGAAGGGCTGAGAGAATTAACTGGAGGGCTGCGGGAATCCACGGTAGGGCTGCGGGAACCCATGGGAGGGCTGCGAGAACCTACGGGAGGGCTGTTAGAATCCACTGGATGGCTGCGGGAATTCACGGGAGGGCTGCCGAAATCCACGGGTGGGCTGCGGCAATCCACGGGAGGGCTGCAGGAAACTAATGGAGGGCTGCCGAAATTCACGGGAGGGCTGCAGGAATTCACGGATGGCTGCGGGAACCCAGGGGAGGGCTGCGGAAAACCAGGCGAGAGCTGCGGGAACCTACTTGAGGCCTGCGGATACCCACGGGAAGGCTGCGGGAACCCACGGGAGGGCTGCGAGAAACTACGTAAGGGCTGCGGAAACCCACGGGAGGGCTGCGGGAAACTATAGGAGAACTGCGGGAATTCACGGAAAGGCTGCGGGAACCCACGGGAGGGCTGCGGGAAACTACGGGAGGGCTGCGGGAACCTACTTTAGGCTTGAGGGAACTCAAGCAAGCATGCCGAGTAATCGCGCTGGATATCCGATATCCGGCAATCAAAAAANTTGAGGCCTGCGGAGACCCACGGGAGGGCTGCGGGAACCCACGGGAGGGCTGCGAGAAACTACGGAAGGGCTGCAGAAACCCACGGGAGCGCTGCGGGAAACTACGGGAGGGCTGCGGGAACCTATTTTAGGCTTGAGGGAACTCAAGCAAGCATGCCGAGTAATCGCGCTGGATATCCGATATCCGGCAATCAAAAAACGGCGGACATCTGATATCCGGCAAAAATGCCGGATATACTTTCTGCTACACCTCCAAGTAAAAGTAAATGATTTTCTCTTATTACCTATTTTCATCAAAATATTTGAAGAATTGGCAACACGAAAAGTACAGGAAGTAAGAAAAATGACTGCCAAGCCGAGTTTGGGAATTGGTAATCGAGATTGAATTTAAATAGTTTACAAAATATACAGAAAAAAGAGGCACTTACACAAATATCCGACATAATTTGAACGAACACATACAATTTCGCTTAAATTCTACTTCTCTGATTCAGCCAATGGCACAAAGTGTGCTGTGTGACAAGTTTCGATAGGAATCGCTACCACTTCACAATTAGGGCAACGGAAGACAATATTACAATACTGTTTCAAAAAAACTTTGATCGTTTTTATAATTATTGTGATATTACAACGTTGTAATTCCAGACCTAATTTCCTCTCACTTTAGGTCTGAGATTAAGTCCAAACCAAGAGTTTTTTTTTGTTTTTCTTCAGTTTATAAGCAATANTTAGGGCAACGGAAGACAATATTACAATACTGTTTCAAAAAAACTTTGATCGTTTTTATAATTATTGTGATATTGCAACGTTGTAATTCCAGACCTAATTTCCTCTCACTTTAGGTCTGAGATTAAGTCCAAACCAAGAGTTTTTTTTTTGTTTTTCTTCAGTTTATAAGCAATATTTAAGTTTTAGTTTCATTTGTTTTAGTTTTAATTGTAAATTACGTAATGTTTTTAGTAATTAATTAAGTATTGGGTCTAAAAAAGGTTGAATTTCGAAAAAAATCGAAAGTACGATCTGGCTGTTTAGGTAGGAACAGTCAGTTAATCCATTTTCGGTGGATGCTAATTTGCATTTAAACATTCTCATAATTTTAGCATATCATTTTTATGAAACCGGAAGTTTAGGAAACAGTGGTCATCTAAAGTATTAAAATCGTAACTAGTTTTCTTAAATTTTACTGGTGGTTAATCTAAGCATCCAACCAAACAAGCCAAATGTTGATCTGGACTTAATATTTTAACCTCTTAAGTTACAACAAACTCAGACTCAAACCGAGAGTGTGAAAGTTGAGAAAAATTAGGTCGGTCCAGACCTAAACCTAATATTTAAATTCCTCTAAATATCTCTCACAAATTCTTATATGAAAAAATCCATCGGAGTTAAATCGCTTGACCTTAGATCCTCTTCATATTTAAGGAGACTTTACTAATTATACAGAGGGGTCAAATAGTGGCTACCTAGCGATCCTCACTTCACACACTCTTTTATTCATCACCAAAAAATTTATAACACGCAGGTGGGCATCATAAATTCTTTTCTGTGGTAGACGCTTAGTGGATTTTGTCTGTTTAAAAACATTTCTTGCCTGAATTAACTGAAAATTAAGAATGCCCACAATGAATTATGAAGTTGATAACTTACCAACCTGTCCTAATGGATCATTTGTTCAAAATTACCGCCATCCATATCCAAACAATCATCTAGTCGGGCGGAAAACGCTTGTCTCACGTTCTGTAGCATTTGAGGGTTATTAGTCACAGTTTCAATGAAAGTATCAATTCAAATTTTGAGGTCCTTGCATACTGACTCGACGAAGAAAATTAAATATGGTTGACTTCATGTAACCCCAAAAAAAATTTAGTGGGTTCAAATCAGGCGACCGCGCCGGCCACTCCCTTGGCCCTCTTCTACCAATCCACTGATGCAGCCAAATAGCATTTGAAAATTTTGAGAACTCAGGGTTTCAGTTTCTAAATTAAATATTACTAAATAATTAATCCACTCATCAATTGCGATGAATTTGGATGCCTATATACGTGGGTGGCGAGTAGAAGTGTGAGGATCACTAGGCGGCCACTATATAACCCCTCTGTATATTCCATTGGACGTGTAAGCAAGATTGCGAGTTAAGTAGAAATGTGAGTAATTACTAGAATGTAGAGACATGGTGGTGTCAACGAACGATTATGTTGGAATGAAGATTTTCCAACAAAATAGCAGAAACGATTCAATTACCATGGTTTCAACTTTTCATTTATGGGAGGTTNAGTGGGTTCAAATCAGGCGACCGCGCCGGCCACTCCCTTGGCCCTCTTCTACCAATCCACTGATGCAGCCAAATAGCATTTGAAAATTTTGAGAACTCAGGGTTTCAGTTTCTAAATTAAATATTACTAAATAATTAATCCACTCATCAATTGCGATGAATTTGGATGCCTAAATACGTGGGTGGCGAGTAGAAGTGTGAGGATCACTAGGCGGCCACTATATAACCCCTCTGTATATTCCATTGGACGTGTAAGCAAGATTGCGAGTTAAGTAGAAGTGTGAGTAAATACTAGAATGTAGAGACATGGTGGTGTCAACGAACGATTATGTTGTAATGAAGATTTTCCAACAAAATAGCAGAAACGATTCAATTACCATGGTTTCAACTTTTCATTTATGGGAGGTTTTAAAAAAATCCACTGTATATTACATATATTTGGAAAAAATTTGATAAGTCGCATGGATGAACGGAACCAGTGCAATTTCGCTTTTTGCCGACTTCATTGCAGGCTGCAATGATAGTCATTTATCGCCAAGCAGTTCGGCTCAATCAAAAAAGTCCAAGAACAGTTTGAATCGGAATTTTTCTGAGGCAGCCTGGATTTTCCCCAGGGATGGTAAATATCAATACAAAAATACCAATTATTGATATTGATTTTTATTTTTTATCTCAAATATCCTTCATTTAATCTGTTTCCTTGTATGGAATAGCATGGACGTCTAAAAAATTGAAACCGAGTCGGAATTTTTATTTTCATTCAGTCATGGTTAGTAAAAAAAAGTTGGGTTTTGAGATATTTAAAAATATTTGCAGGGTTTGGATTGACGACGACGTTGTATACTCACTCCTTGACTATTAGGACGCAGGTCAAAGGTATTTAATAATTATTCCTAATTAATTCCTAAGAATTAATGATTGCTTATTGATAAGTTTCAATCATTCATAAAATGCGTATGTGATGAGCATTTAACATATATGGCAATTTTTCAAAAAATAATAAATTTCTAAAATATCTGATTTGAAATGTATTGATATGAATCATAAAAATCCCGAATTTACTATACCTAATTATTGCTGACTAGTGTTCCGCATGGCTCTGGCTCATGAGCTGGCTCAATGGCTCTGGCTCTGGCTCTGGCTCGAGCTGGCTCACAAAAAATTCTGAGCCAGAGTCAGTGCATGGCGCTGGCTCATGTAGTAATTTTGAGCCAGAGCCATGGCTCATGAGCCAGCTCAACGAAACTTGTGAGCCATGGCTCAATGGCTCAAGTTTTCCCCTAACTTCTTCCACTTTTCCCTTAATTTTTCATTTTCTTTTCTTTCAAATTAAATTTTTTTTTCTTAATTTTTGGAATTTTTGGTCACTGAAACTCAATTTGCCTTTAGCCAGTTCATAATTATGATTTGTGTTGGCTTATTCAAACTAAGTCATTCTCACTTTTAGCAAAATGTGCATATTAACGGAGGAAAAAATTTTTTTTTATGTTGAGCCATGAGCCATGGCTCTGGCTCATGAGCCAGCTCAACAAAAGTGCGGAGCCAGAGCCATGGNTTTTTTATGTTGAGCCATGAGCCATGGCTCTGGCTCATGAGCCAGCTCAACAAAAGTGCGGAGCCAGAGCCATGGCTCATGAGCTGGCTCACCACTCTGGTGAGCCATGAGCCATGGCTCATTGAGCCAATGGCTCTGGCTCACGCCAAAAGCTGAGCCATGTGGAACACTATTGCTGACTAAGGAGATACCCCGGTCTGGACGTGATTTTTTCCGACTAATCCAGACTGTTGGAGTATACACGATTATATTTTACGCAGATGTATAGAAGATCTCGTCAACAAAATAAAAGACACTCGGTAGAACCAACAATAGCACGCTCTGCTTAGTGCTATTGTCAGCTGAGGTGTGACTAACTAACTGACCACGGTCATACACTTTTTCAAAATGTATTTCCAATTTAGTCAGCTAAACTGTGAAGGTTAAGGGTAATAATTCGTAATACATCAGCCTTTTAGGGTAATAATTCGTAATACATCAGCCTTTTACACCCTACGCATGGGATTCTATTGTTGATTCTACATAACAATTTAAAACACTATAAATACTTTCGTATTTCCCGTTGGTAATTGAACAAGAAATTCAAATTGTTATGCCATAATTATAACTAAACAAATATTTTAGCAACTCAGAGTTAAATTGAANAATACCAATTATTGATATTGATTTTTATTTTTTATCTCAAATATCCTTCATTTAATCTGTTTCCTTGTATGGAACAACATGGACGTCTAAAAAATTGGAACCGAGTCGGAATTTTTATTTTCATTCAGTCATGGTTAGTAAAAAAAAGTTCGGTTTTGAGACATTCAAAAATATTTGCAGGGTTTGGATTGACGACGACGTTGTATACTCACTACTTGACTATTAGGACGCAGGTCATAGATATTTAATAATTATTCCTAATTAATTCCTAAGAATTAATGATTGCTTATTGATAAGTTTCAATCATTCATAAAATGCGTATGTGATGAGCATTTAACATATATGGCAATTTTTCAAAAAATAATAAATTTCTAAAATATCTGATTTGAAATGTATTGATATGAATCATAAAAATCCCGAATTTATTATACCTAATTATTGCTGACTAGTGTTCCGCATGGCTCTGGCTCATGAGCTGGCTCAATGGCTCTGGCTCTGGCTCTGGCTCGAGCTGGCTCACAAAAAATTCTGAGCCAGAGTCAGTGCATGGCGCTGGCTCATGTAGTAATTTTGAGCCAGAGCCATGGCTCATGAGCCAGCTCAACGAAACTTGTGAGCCATGGCTCAATGGCTCAAGTTTTCCCCTCAATTCTTCCACTTTTCCCTTAATTTTTCATTTTTTTTTCTTTCAAATTAAATTTTTTTTCTTAATTTTTGGAATTTTTGGTCACTGAAACTCAATTTGCCTTTAGCCAGTTCATAATTATGATTTGTGTTGGCTTATTCAAACTAAGTCATTCTCACTTTTAGCAAAATGTGCATATTAACGGGGAAAAAAATTTTTTTTTATGTTGAGCCATGTACCATGGCTCTGGCTCATGAGCCAGCTCAACAAAAGTGCGGAGCCAGAGCCATGGCTAATGAGCTGGCTCACCACTCGGGTGAGCCATGAGCCATGGCTCATGGAACACTATTGCTGACTAAGGAGATACCCCGGTCTGGACGTGATTTTTTCCGACTAATCCAGACTGTTGGAGTATACACGATTATATTTTACGCAGATGTATAGAAGATCTCGTCAACAAAATAAAAGACACTCGGTAGAACCAACAATAGCACGCTCTGCTTAGTGCTATTGTCAGCTGAGGTGTGACTAACTAACTGACCACGGTCATACACTTTTTCAAAATGTATTTCCAATTTAGTCAGCTAAACTGTGAAGGTTAAGGGTAATAATTCGTAATACATCAGCCTTTTAGGGTAATAATTCGTAATACATCAGCCTTTTACACCCTACGCATGGTATTCTATTGTTGATTCTACATAACAATTTAAAACACTATAAATACTTTCGTATTTCCCGTTGGTAATGGAACAAGAAATTCAAATTGTTATGCCATAATTATAACTAAACAAATATTTTAGCAACTCAGAGTTAAATTGAANTGAACAAGAAATTCAAATTGTTATGCCATAATTATAACTAAACAAATATTTTAGCAACTCAGAGTTAAATTGAAACCACAGAAAATTGCTCAACGTTCTGAAAGGAAATGTCCATTTTCGATGGTATGGACCATTCGAAAATCCAAGGTCGTTTTTCGTTAACACATATTTTTGAAACAACTGAACTCAGAAACGGGGGGAAAATGGATTTGAGGAATTTGGTAAGAATAAAATGGCAAAAGGGACTAAACACTGAGATCTAGGAACTAAAGTGTAATATTGGATGTGTCTTCTTAAGACTTTGAGAAAAATTTAACCATTCAGGAAGTCCCAAAATCATATCCCTAACAATCTCAAAAAATCTTAATTTTAAACAACCTGAGACAGAAACGAGGATACTATACTTTTGAGTGGAATTTACGAACATAAAATCATAATAAGNAATTCCAAGAAGCCCTAAGTTGACACGAAAAGCCCTCAATTCCTCTTCCGATTTGATGATTTGTTTTATTCCAAATCCATTTATAATTGTGAGCCCAATGACTTGTTCTGAGATGGATGAAGTATATTTGAGAGAAGATCCATGCGCACCAGTGGCAATTGCGCCACCTATTGTTATATTTCCAAATGCTGGAGTTGTTCGCAAACCTCTGCCGTTAGCTTTTAGAAATTCAGCAACTTCATACAAATTGATTCCTGCTCCTACTGTTACGCTCTTGTCAGGATTCATGACCTTTCCTCCGATTCCACGCATGTCAATTGGGATACCATTGGTACAAATTATATCAGTTATGGAATGCAAATGACCTAATGCCTTGCATGTAGTTCCCTTTTTTATCGCTTCAAGGACAATACCAATAATTTCTTTAATTGTAGTTGGATGTCGAATTTCAGAAGTAGGAGTGCACACAGCACCTTTGTAGTAAGGGCTGTACTGAAGTCCCTGTTTCCTAGCAAAGACATTTCATTAGTACATTAGCCAAAAAATCTGTATCGGGAGAATTTTTTAATAAATAACAAATTTGTAGGAGATTTAATCAGAAACTAAGGTTAAAAGAAACGAATTAATATCATGTAACTCGTGCAACAAGTTAGAGGAATCGCAACAAAATTGTACCAATTTTGACAAATGATGGAATTGATACATGCAGATTGGAACATTGAGATTTATGTCAACGAGTCGAGCAAAGCTAGGCAAAGCGGGTAGTTCATTTATAATATAAAATTATACTTTAGTCAAAAAAAAGTTTTGATGGTTAGAATCTGTTTATAAATTATGGGAATAGAATTGTTTGCTACTCATATCAATTCTTAGTACAAGTATCTCCTAAAAAGTTTGATGTAAAAAAATCAGTGTTGAGAAAATATTTTGAAATAGTCACACAAATCGTTAAAAAATACATAATTTCTCTAAATCAACAAGAATAAGTTNTGAGAAAATATTTTGAAATAGTCACACAAATCGTTAAAAAATACATAATTTCTCTAAATCAACAAGAATAAGTTGCAAGTTAATTTATATGAGACTAAATCTTAATGAGATGTTGCCAGCGCCAATATCGCTACATCGGCTACTATAATGAAATGCTCAAGACAAAAGATTTAGCAGCAATACGACTAGATTTAGCAGCTGAGCCCCTAGATTTAACAGTTTTAATATTAATTGATTTACATAAATTACACTCGTTTTTTTTTAATAAAATTTTATTATGCACATTTATTCATTAAATACGGAAAATTTTATATTTTAATTATTCGCCAAATTGGCGAATGCGAAGCTTAACAAATAACCAAAAAATCNCAATATCGCTACATCGGCTACTATAATGAAATGCTCAAGACAAAAGATTTAGCAGCAATACGACTAGATTTAGCACAGCCCCTAGATTTAACAGTTTTAATATTAATTGATTTCCATAAATTACACTCTTGTTTTTTTTTAATAAAATTTTATTAAGCACATTTATTCATTAAACACGGAAAATTTTATATTTTAATTATTCGGCACATTGGCGAATGCGAAGCTTAACAAATAACCAAAAAATCTCCTATTTGGGGGCGAACATTCGCCAACTCAAACATCACTATAAAATATAGTATTAAAATAATTTCCTTACGGAGTGAAAATAGTGGCAATAGGTGATAGCACATCAAGTTTTAGTTGGGGTGAGCCTGTTACCAAAGGCATAATAAAAAATGTTAATTCTATAAATTGTAGTCTAATGGTATTTCTGTTATATACCATACTTCAGTCACAGAAATTATTTTTACACTATTGTAATTGTCACTATGTATTGTTCGAAAATTTCTGAGTTGTGACCTCCACTCGTTTCACTTCTAGAATGAACAATTATGNAGTGAAAATAGTGGCAATAGGTGATAGCACATCAAGTTTTAGTTGGGGTGAGCCTGTTACCAAAGGCATAATAAATAATGTTAATTCTATAAATTGTAGTCTAATGGTATTTATGTTATATACCATACTTCAGTCACAGAAATTATTTTTACTACTATTGTAATTGTCACGATGTATTGTTCGAAAATTTCTGAGTTGTGGCCTCCACTTGTTTCACTTCTAGAATGAACAATTATGAATGTAATTCAAATAAACATAAAAGAGTATTTATGTTTCTTGTTCACTTTGGCTAAATCAGTGCCGGTTGCAAAAGATGCACACAAGAGTTAGGAGCAATACTGAAAGTTCATGATCATAATTTTGCGGTTAACTTTTAGCGAAAATAAAAAAGATTATATAAGGATTATTATATATTTCTATGAATGCGATTACGATTCATCGCCAAATAGAGGATATCGTTAATTTGCTTACACTTTAGCATATTTTTTTACCGTTTAGTATAAAAAACTAAAATGGATACAAAACTCATCTTTGAGCAGTGTCAGAAGTTTCCATATTGAAGTTCATAGCAGGTTGACTTTCATTAATAGGTTTTGCAGTTTATTTCATTTCTTGTTTGTACTTTAATTAATTGACGACAATTTAATTTTTGACATTGATGATTGTGATTTCATGTAGAAAGTTTGCTGTTTTAATTATTTTTTACAACCCAAGCACGAAACCTAAAATTCATTACTTAAAAGTGCTGATTTTCCAGGACTGTTTAGGTGCTCACATGAACCCCATAATATTTTTCAAAAAACGATTGAACAGAGTATGCAAAGGCAAAATTGCACATTTGCCTTTACAGAAAGGTTAATACTCTCTGGTGTTCATGATTATTTAGTTTAAATAAAAGCGAAAACTTGAAATAATAATGCCCTGAAATTCCTGAGTGTTGTTAATCATGATTTTTTTATTCCCAACTAGTAAACTCTGGTTGATTTTTCAAAAAATTGCACTCTGCAAAATTAGAATTAATTTTTAGTCAAAGTAATGTAATACCAACAACATGTTAGATGAGTAACGTAATTTATAATAGAAATTTTAGAATTTTTATCATTATTATAATATCTAATTATTGCACATGAATTGCTAAAAGATGTAACAATATTTTGAGCTTTTAAGAAAAGAATCTACCTAATCGTCTTGCACCTACTTAAAAAAATTTAGGTTAATTGTATTTATGAACTAAAAACAAAAAGTATGNCCAACTAGTAAACTCTGGTTGATTTTTCAAAAAATTGCACTCTGCAAAATTAGAATTAATTTTTAGTCAAAGTAGTGTAATACCAACAACATGTTAGATGAGTAACGTAATTTATAATAGAAATTTAAAAATTTTTATCATTATTATAATATCTAATTATTGCACAATGAATTGCCAAAAGATGTAACAATATTTTGAGCTTTTAAGAAAAGAACCTACCTAATCGTCTTGCACCTACTTAAAAAAATTTAGGTTAATTGTATTTATGAACTAAAAACAAAAAGTATGNTCTACCTAATCGTCTTGCACCTACTTAAAAAAATTTAGGTTAATTGTATTTATGAACTAAAAACAAAAAGTATGAAATTAGTGCCAGATAAAATGAATAAGGTGTTATAATTTAAAATAGAAACGTACAACCCTGTCACGGATTAAATGAAACGGTCCTGAGAATTTCAATTGGTTTTACTCCCGCCTTGTTGAGCTGGGTCTTACACTTAATTCTGATTTGACTGTACATCAAATACAGTTACAACTAGACTATTCACTCTCCTGTAATCAAGATTAATCGTGACACTCATTTAGTATCAGAAAATTCTTTAAAATAATGAANGACTATTCACTCTCCTGTAATCAAGATTAATCGTGACACTCATTTAGTATCAGAAAATTCTTTAAAATAATGAAGAGAATACGGTAAAAAATAAGTCATTAGATTAAGTCGATTTAAGTAACAATAACTGTACTAATTGAACAAAAACAAAGCAGTTNATAAAAAATAAGTCATTAGATTAAGTCGATTTAAGTAACAATAACTGTACTAATTGAACAAAAACAAAGCAGTTGTTGTTTCTATCAAAGTAGTTGTTAGAAAGATAGGAAACATTAGTAGATTTGATGAAAAATAAATTTTGAAAAATAATTTTGAATTTGAATACTTAGGAAGGCTTAGGTAATAGACACTTTTCGTTAATAATCAATTTCAAAGTTCATAAAACTTATTTTTTTATGTAACAAAAGTTAGGTCGCTTTGACTGTCTCGTGTTACCAGCCAAAGTTTTAGAAATTACGAAATTTATAAAAAGTGAAAGTTTAATGCCGATTTATCGGGAAAAGTTTTAAAATTCTATCATTATTATAATCATTCATGACGAGTTAAATCGCGTGTGTAATAATTTAAAATATTTTATTTTATTTAATACAGTTAAGAAAAAAAGTGAACGAAAGTCTCGAATATACAAAATGTGTCTGTGACAAGCATGATTGAAGTATTAAGTTTATGCACCCAACAATTATTTTTAAAATTAAACATTGAAAATTGACATGCTTTGTTTCTAGCCGCAGAAACCCTTCGGCAAAAATTTTGAACTTCGTTTTGTTGTATTGTACTTAATTTTATTCATCTATTTTGTTGCTTTCCTTTAGTGTGGTTTGAAATAAAAATAAATGTTTGCCTTTTCCGAAAATAGCATCAGGATTAAGCTAGTTTATTTTTATAACAAAGGAATAGACAGTTTGTCATATATTNCCTTTTCCGAAAATAGCATCAGGATTAAGCTAGTTTATTTTTATAACAAAGGAATAGACAGTTTGTCATATATTTGGAATAAATTATACACCATAAAAATAAGGTCGTATGCTTGAACTCTAGGCCAAGTGGTTTCTAAATACTTTTATTTGTTAATTGTTGCTGCAACTAATCTGACNCCTTTTCCGAAAATAGCATCAGGATTAAGCTAGTTTATTTTTATAACAAAGGAATAGACAGTTTGTCATATATTATTTGGAATAAATTATACACCATAAAAATAAGGCCGTATGCTTGAACTCTAGGCCAAGTGGTTTCTAAATACTTTTATTTGTTAATTGTTGCTGCAACTAATCTGACGTAATGGTCATAGTATTAAAATTAGTACATTCCATACCTTAAAATACAACTTTAAATATTTTAAAACATATTGCTGTTGTTCAATGTTAGTACTATTAGCAATAAGTAGAAGATNTCTAGGCCAAGTGGTTTCTAAATACTTTTATTTGTTAATTGTTGCTGCAACTAATCTGACGTAATGGTCATAGTGTTAAAATTAGTAACATTCCATACCTTGAAATACAACTTTAAATATTTTAAAACATATTGCTGTTGTTCAATGTTAGTACTATTAGCAATAAGTAGAAGATNGAAATACAACTTTAAATATTTTAAAACATATTGCTGTTGTTCAATGTTAGTACTATTAGCAATAAGTAGAAGATATGATAGATGTACATGGTTATTTATCAAGTATTTCACACTAGAATGTTTGTATTCACATGATATCACTTTTCTATGTTGTGGGGTAGGTTCATCGAGATGCAAATACAGGGAGCTGATCGACGCAGACTAATTTAATTAAAATTTCTCACTTTATGCCACTGACATAATGGAATATTCTTGAAACAGAAAAACTGGTCAGTAAANATTTAATTAAAATTTCTCACTTTATGCCACTGACATAATGGAATATTCTTGAAACAGAAAAACTGGTCAGTAAACCAGTTCCACGACTAGCTGCAGGGGTGAGCTCACATTCAATTTTTTTGTGACAACTTTCTCGTTTAGCTTTTGGGAAACTGCAAGGTTTTGCTTTGCAAAAACTGTCTCAATAGGCTCACCTCTACAGTTTTCCANGTTTAGCTTTTGGGAAACTGCAAGGTTTTGCTTTGCAAAAACTGTCTCAATAGGCTCACCTCTACAGTTTTCCATGTCGCAACTGAAATTCTAGAGCGTCGAGACGAAATTGAAACATGAAGAAAAAGACTGATAGTTTCTCATTGGTTGTTCCAAGGTTGCTATAAGGAATTTTGAACATCTTTAATAAGATTANGAAAAAGACTGATAGTTTCTCATTGGTTGTTCCAAGGTTGCTATAAGGAATTTTGAACATCTTTAATAAGATTAACCCATAACTCCCCTATTCCAAAAAATTTAAATTTTCAAATTTCTCGATTTCGAAATATGTTAGAATATAGCCTTGGAAACGGAGTTAGATGTCGATTCGACATCCAGCTTAAAAAAAACGAAATTTGAAAATGAGTCGAGTTACGAACTAACCTTACCAAAGATGTTTCTTGTAAATTTTTTATAGCAACCTTGAGTTAGTCAGTAGCCCAGAGGTTGAGTTTAATTTACTAATTAAAAATTATTATATTTGATATAATTTTGTTATATCTTATTTACATTGAATAAAATCTAATTTACTTCGAGCTTGGTAAGTAAATGATAATTTGAACCTATTAAAGAATTGAGCACACACTTTAACGTTAACTGTTATTAATCATTCATTTCTAACTTTTGTTGGCCAATATGCTGCAGTCCACACATTTAACAATAATTTTATTATGTAAAGCATTAAACTGTGGGATTGGCCTCAACTGGTTTGTAAAAAGCGAATAAATTGTTTGAAGCTTTTGCCGAAGAACTATCTGCAAGAAACGAAGATCCGATCGGATCATGAAATATTTAGATAAGCTTAAGTAAAAAACTTTGTTCCTGAATCAAAGAATTGCAAAAAATGTGAATTGCGAGTATAGAGTTATAGGTTAGATTTCGCCTTTAATGAAGATAAGTGGAACTCAAATGTGAGTGGTTGAGACGGAGAAGTGAGTAGTAAATTATGATGAGTGGGGTGTATGTTACAATTTCGTTGAATTAAATGATGAAATAGTTGGGATAAACGATTAAATCATTTAAAATTGCGTCACAGAGTCAGATAGTTNATTTAATTAAAATTTCTCACTTTATGCCACTGACATAATGGAATATTCTTGAAACAGAAAAACTGGTCAGTAAAACAGTTCCACGACTAGCTGCAGGGGTGAGCTCACGTTCAATTTTTTTGTGACAACTTTCTCTTTTAGCTTTTGGGAAACTGCAAGGTTTTGCTTTGCAAAAACTGTCTCAATAGGCTCACCTCTACAGTTTTCCATGTCGCAACTGAAATTCTAGAGCGTCGAGACGAAATTGAAACATGAAGAAAAAGACTGATAGTTTCTCATTGGTTGTTCCAAGGTTGCTATAAGGAATTTTGAACATCTTTAATAAGATTAGCCCATAACTCCCCTATTCCAAAAAATTTAAATTTTCCAATTTCTCGATTTCGAAATATATAGCAACCTTGATNTTTAAATTTTCCAATTTCTCGATTTCGAAATATATAGCAACCTTGATTTAGTCAGTAGCCCAGAGGTTGAGTTTAATTTACTAATTAAAAATTATTATATTTGATATAATTTTGTTATATCTTATTTGCATTTAATAAAATCTAATTTACTTCGAGCTTGGTAAGTAAATGATAATTTGAACCTATTAAAGAATTGAGCACACACTTTAACGTTAACTGTTATTAATCATTCATTTCTAACTTTTGTTGGCCAATATGCTGCAGTCCACACATTTAACAATAATTTTATTATGTAAAGCATTTAACTGTGGGGTTGGCCTCAACTGGTTTGTAAAAAGCGAATAAATTGTTTGAAGCTTTTGCCGAACAACTATCTGCAAGAAACGAAGATCCGATCGGATCATGAAATATTTAGATAAGCTTAAGTAAAAAACTTAAGCATAAACTTAAGTAAACATAAAATGTGAATTGCGAGTATAGAGTTATAGGTTAGATTTCGCCTTTAATGAAGATAAGTGGAACTCAAATGTGAGTGGTTGAGACGGAGAAGTGAGTAGTAAATTATGATGAGTGGGGTGTATGTCACATTTTGTTGAATTAAATGATGAAATAGTTGGGATAAACGATTAAATCATTTAAAATTGCGTCACAGAGTCAGATAGTTCNGTTGAATTAAATGATGAAATAGTTGGGATAAACGATTAAATCATTTAAAATTGCGTCACAGAGTCAGATAGTTCCAATAATAGGCAAAAGTATGTACTAATAATTGCAACAATTGGTTGGTTGGTTTGAGGTATAAATAGATTTACTTAAAATTGAATTCGGAACAAATGATTTTAATCATTTTGACACGGTTATCCAGAAACAGCAACNTACTAATAATTGCAACAATTGGTTGGTTGGTTTGAGCTATAAATAGATTTACTTAAAATTGAATTCGGAACAAATGATTTTAATCATTTTGACACGGTTATCCAGAAACAGCAACGACGCAAAGTGCTACTCAGAAAAATATAATATAATAATCTTATATATAATAATATATATATAATAATAATAATCTTATATATAATAAAATAATAATATTATAATAAAATAATATATTATATATAATAATTATAATATTCAAAATAGAACCATTGTTCTAAATTTTTCGTTAGGATTCCATCAAGATATAATTTGGATCATCTGGCNACGACGCAAAGTGCTACTCAGAAAAATATAATATAATAATCTTATATATAATAATATATATATAATAATAATAATATTATATATAATAAAATAATAATATTATAATAAAATAATATATTATATATAATAATTATAATATTCAAAATAGAACCATTGTTCTAAATTTTTCGTTAGGATTCCATCAAGATATAATTTGGATCATCTGACAGGTGTAATCCAGTTTATAATGTTTATCAATATTAATAACCGATTGTTGCAAGGTTTCTACAACGATTTTAATATTGTTCTTCCCCAATGGCTAACCAGACTCAGGGTAAAAAATAACTTTAAATGATCTATTCTAAGAATTTTCTTATATAATTCAATCAATTCATCCACGCTACCTTTTTGTAGAGATGAGCACCAAGCTGTGCTAAGACGACTTTGTCATGAGAACATTTTTGGATAGTTTCCACGGTATTAATGAAAGTGGATAAATTTTATTATTAAATAACAATTAAATACAATTAAATTAAATAATAATTAAAACATATTAAATAAACATTAAATAAACATTAAAAATACAATTAAATAATAATTAAATATAATTAAATACAACCCNAATATTTGTGCCACTAAATTTTTTTAAATACAACCTGAAACCCGTTTATAACCAGCACGTAAATTTCACCTGATTTGAGTTGAAAAATTATTTAAAACTAATCCGGTGAGAATAAAAGCTCTATAATTGATAATCAGGTGATTAATAAATCACGGTAGACATACACAGCTAGTAAGAAACTTGAAGTAAGGTTTCTAATGTTCCTAATTAAAGTAATCTGGTAAAATTTTTTATTATATCATTTATAGTAGATACTAATGATAGGTTGTTGCTGATGCAATGGGAATTCCAAATTTCAAGTTTGATTTGTAATAATGATTGAGAAGAGATAATTTTTGAAAAGTACTAATGATTTAAAAGATTAATAGATAAAATTGTCTCACTTTCCCCTGCAAAATTTTGAATTATATTAGGTTAAATTGCAAACTTTCCCTAAATCAGTGAGGAATACCATCCGATTCAGTGTTTTATAATAATCAGTCATTGCGTTATAGTCAGTCATAATCAGTCATTTATTCAGTTTACACAGAATCATTATCAATTCATTAAAGTCGGGAGGACGGAAAAAAATTAAATCCTGTCTGAATATCAATACAATAATTAACGTGAACTGCTATAATTTAAAACTCCTTTTCTTTTTTATCATTTTAAAATACTTTACAACAAAAAATCTCCGTTACAGACTCCAAAATTCAGATTTTGTTTTCTCCAATTCGGGTTTGGGTCCAACAATTGATGAACTATGCTTTCAGAATTCATACATGAAGAGTAGTTTGGTGATCCTTGTATGGGTGAACAAATCAGGCCTGTTGCACAGTCGCTGTAATATAAGCAGAAGCAGTTGTCTAATAAAGCGCACTGTTTCACATCAGGATCAACGTTTATTTTTCTCCCTGTTCCGTTAGTCTCTTTATTTATAAAAATTCGATTCGGATCATATCTGTTCATTTTATCCAGAAACGTTTTTCTTGCATCTGAATAAAAATTATTATAATAATTTAGAAATAATTTCAGTACTAAGGTAAACATTCTCTGATTTTTTTCAATGAGATTTTCCAGAATAATTCTTAATCGTAAAAAAGTAAAAGAAGAAATTTGAAATAAAAAATTTACTAATTTGATAAAGAAGTAAGTTTTAGTTTAGAATTTAATCTGAGTAGCCCATCCATTTTCAAAAATTGATACGACAGCGAATGTACTAGCCTTGAATTAGCCGAACGTGTTTTGTATAACACCACGCCAACTTTTGTTTTTAGTAGCCCATTTTGTTATCTTATTCATTTTTACAAAAAATTGATCTAGGTAAATAAAATATTCTAAATATGAAGTTATTGTAATCGATCCAATTTGAAGCCATTCTGATGAACTTAGAAGTGATTGAATANAATATTCTAAATATGAAGTTATTGTAATCGATCCAATTTGAAGCCATTCTGATGAACTTAGAAGTGATTGAATAGTTTGAAATGCGACCGATGGTGTACTGATTGAATATCCCCTAACCAGCATACACAATTCAAAATGACAAACAACACGTCCAAAAGGCATTAGACATGAATGTTTCTGAAGAGAAAATCTCCTAATAATCCGTTGGATGGGGACATTGCAGCGTATTTAACAAGAACTTTCTTAATAGTTACTACAAATTATGGGATTTTATACATGTCCAAATCATTTTCGTTGTCTAATTGGTGACTTTAAAAGTCCCATGGAATCATTCACACTTTAAATTTCTATGGTCTTAGCAGATTGGAGTAACACGCGATAGTAGTAATCAACTGCAGACATTTTCAATGTGACACCATCTTCTGTTTTGGTACAAAATCAGAAACATCTCCAAGCAGAGAAGGTTTCACAAAAGCTTGACCAATTTTAAGCAACCGGATTGAATTGAAGTCTTGAATTCTTTCAATTGCAAGTACTATGATGGTGTTAAAGACTGTAGAAGTTAAGGCACGTGGTCATAGGTCCATGCTTCTCCTGAAAAATGAAAACAATTAATTTTGAATTATAGTTATCCAACACGAATAGGAAGTAGCAAGAACCAAATAAGTAATTGATATCCGGTTTAAGATTTTTAGGACACCATATATAAAATGTTATCTTAGAATCTAAATTCTAACGTATAACGAAAGGAAATATTTTGAGCTAACCAACCATCATAAGACTGCAAATTTTGTATTATTTACACATAATTTGGATAACAAATACCGTTTGTTTACGTCTTCCTTGATTACAATTTTCTTACACTCAACGATACATTTTTCCAGAAGGAACCACGGTTTCAGATGAAACATTCGTTTGAACTTCTAATTCGTGTCAAGTTGCAGCTAACCAGCACAATAGCACCAACAACAATTCTATTTGTAGAATGTGTCCACCTCCAATATTTTCCTCGTTAGTTGCAAGCAGAAAAATTTACTGGTTTGAGAATATGATTTGAGCGTTGTAAATATGAACAAAGCATAAGAAAATCCTTTATTCCAGTATACAAATTTTAATTTAAGTTGTCAAGGTTGTATGGAAAGAGTCCAAGTATTCTGAAAAGTTTGAACATTGTAAAATATACTCATAAAATCTATTGAAACTCATATTTCCATGGGTGGAACTTTCTCAGCTACGAAGAGATCAGTTATACCTGTACAGTATCCTTTTTGCTTTGGTTTCATGATTTATTTGCAGTGTGATGTTTAGCCTCTTCCTTTTTCCATAATTTATGTGACTTAAGTTCGTTTTAGAAAATTTGGACTATAGTCATAATTCGATAACTCACAATTCTGAGTTAAGCTAATTCAATACTGATTAGGTTTTCGATAATTGGAAACAAAATTAATATTTCATTTAAAATAAATGTAAGAAGATGAACAGACTATTTTGGAAAAGGTCGTTTAACTCAAGTTTTTAATAGTTTGTTGATAGTTTACAAACAACAAACTAGGAAAAAAGGTGAATGATGATATCAAGATTTTACGCTCAACCAATCATATACATACAGAGAGGGCCAATTTCGTCGAGTAAAAAATTTTTAACTACTTTTGTGTTGTTGAGTCAGCTGCGACAGAAGTAAATTTGGACGGATTAAATTGATTAAACTGTATGACAAACTTGAAAGTATAAAATTTAGTTTAGCAAATTTGATCTGAATATTTTATAGCTAAAATTTAAACTATGTGAACTGTTGGCTTATTTAAGAAACTACAAACTTAAAAAATAGTAACATTACTTTATAAAACACGGTTATAATGATTCAGAATGAAAAGTTTCATAACTAGTTTTAAGACTTGGGTCTTGATTAATACTTGTTCTGGTTCTTTTCCGTTTCGACACAAATACGGTTGCTGCTATTATAGTCCCCGCTAGTACTAGCACCATCAGTGTAGTTGTAATCGACCATCCTCCTAAAATGTTCAAAACAAAAATACTAATTAGTAATCCAAAATATAATAATAAGAATTTTAGCTAAACACACCAACCTTGAAACAATTGATTGAACTCTTCTGGAGTAAAAGTATTTGCGTCTTTTGACAAAATTGGTACACTAGAATTGACTTGGCATTCACTCTCCCAATCCGTTGGTATAAATTGACTAGAAAATTCTTCTAATTTGGACAGGTAACAAGGAGTTCCACAGTCCTTCATTTCCAAAAGATATGGTATTTTAGTTGTGTCATTCCTATAGTAAACCTTGAATTTATGAACAAATTAAAAAAAAATTAAAAATTTGTTTAAAACCATTCAGTTCATTTAATAATTTAATACCTCAACTATAAAATCTGGATGACTGGGTTTCTTATGAAGTTCAATCATAACAGCAGAAGCAAATGGAGGGATATTCCAGTCATATATTCCCCAGGGAACTAGCAAATTTGTAATAGTCCAGTCATGGGCTGAAAAAAGTCGCATTTTTCGAAATGGCTCCAGGTATTGAAATGTAGAGTCGTCTGGCGACAAGTCNGGGCTGAAAAAAGTCGCATTTTTCGAAATGGCTCCAGGTATTGAAATGTAGAGTCGTCTGGCGACAAGTCTTCTGAGGTATTTGCTTTTATTTTGAAATTTTTAATCAACATTTGTATCATAGGACCAGCTCTAAGTCTTTTCATTTCTTCTGTTTGTATTTCCCATTCAAAACTGAGCGCTTTTAAATGATCAAGTCTTGCAACAACTTCATCCGTAGCCCAATCAGGCAGTGTAAGATTATGAATTTTCTAGTTTGTATAAAAATAAATTAACTTCCCATCTTTAAAGAANGCCCAATCAGGCAGTGTAAGATTATGAATTTTCTAGTTTGTATAAAAATAAATTAACTTCCCATCTTTAAAGAACGATGTATCACATTTGATTTTAAATAAAACGAGTCTTTGGCATAAAACAAACAAAAATTTTTACAACTACCAAGATAGTAATATACTGACAGCTGCAGTTCAAATAAAGTTCCATGAACCCAAAAAATATAATAAATATTCCGTGCTATAGTCTATTTCTCCATAATTTTCACCAAAACAATTTTTTTTTCTCTGCAAACAGAAGTCATACTTGAAACTAACTAAATATTTCTTTACCTCTGCAAGGAGAGAATCTTGTACTTTCATCGAGTTACCAAAGTCGTCTTTGTCATCAAACCCTCCATTCTCGGCTACAAAGTGTAGAAACTCTGCATTTTGCTTGGAGTGCTGTTGAACAGTCAAGGAATAGACGTCACGCAACAGTGTAAGGTATCGTGGACAATTTCCTTTATTGTTGAATAACTGAAGATGATAAATTAAAAGTTAGATATNCAACAGTGTAAGGTATCGTGGACAATTTCCTTTATTGTTGAATAACTGAAGATGATAAATTAAAAGTTAGATATTTGAATAGAAAGTATGGAAAAGCTTCAGCATGAACTTACAGTGTCGCTAGAAAAAGTAATTGTGTGAATAGGGACATATTGCCAGACAGGTTCAAGAAATTCAGATTCTGTTACAATTGGAGGAGATTTGTATAATTCTGCCACATTAGCTTCGGCGCTTTGGATAGCTCTGTCAACATCGGAACTATCACACTGAAAGTCAAACTTTGAGTATTTCTGTGGCAAAAACCCATCATATCGTTTACGTAGATATTTCCCCAGTTCCAAATGCTGATGAAAACCGACCTTGATTCATTGAAATGAAGCAAAATTAGCCCATAATGATTAAGAAAACGAACCTAAATTTCCAATTCCCTGTATTGGTTGGATTTATGCAAAGGTGGCAGACACCTACCTTCCTCTGTTACTTTCAAGTTGTACCTTCTATTGGCAACCTCACTTTTTATTTTATTGTTAGGTTCTCTTGTTTATTTNTCTGTTACTTTCAAGTTGTACCTTCTATTGGCAACCTCACTTTTTATTTTATTGTTAGGTTCTCTTGTTTATTTTTGTACATTTTTAGGTTTATTATCATAATTATTATTATTGAGTTTTTAATAATGAAATTATTAAAGGGATGTATCACTAGGAAATAGCGGTCAGCCACCGCTGCCTAATGCAAGCCCTGGATTCAACCATAAATTTAAGATATTTCGCTTCTTGTTCATTTCAGTTGATTCTTAGTTTACTTTATCAAATCATTCTCTAGAAACCAAAAAAAAACTTCCAAGAAACATAAAATGAAGTACGAACAGATGTCNAAAAAAAAACTTCCAAGAAACATAAAATGAAGTACGAACAGATGTCTAAATATGTCCTGGAAGTCAATACATCCAATATATAATTTACGGTAAAATAATAAAAGAGAAAAAAAAAATTTAAGAAAGCGAGAAGATATAATTAAGAATTAAAAACTTGAAAACAAATTTAAACATGTATTGTTTGTTTTTTACCTGTGTGAGTTCAGACCATCCTTCTGGCCAGTATAGAGTTTGATTTTTGTAAGGATCATTTGGAAATCGACCAATTGGAGCTCGAGCTCCATGGCGTATTATCTGAGTTAGTTGAATTATGATAATTAAATTTCTTCTACTTGAATACGATAGAAATAGTTTCTTACAATCTGAACCAGTCTTAGGGTTTCTTTGCTTGCTGTGTGCTCTTTTTGACTATCCTCTGATTTAGCAGTTGGCAATTTCTCATGGTAACTTAACGCGAATAGTAAGAGGGCAACNTTGTTTGATTTTTACCTTTGTGAGTTCAGACCATCCTTCTGGCCAGTATAGAGTTTGATTTTTGTAAGGATCGTTTGGAAATCGACCAATTGGCGCTCGAGCTCCATGGCGTATTATCTGAGTTAGTTGAATTATGAGAATTAAATTTCTTTAACTTGGATGAGATAGAAATAATTTCTTACAATCTGAACCAATTTTAGCGTTTCTTTGCTTGCTGTGGGCTCTATTTGGCTATGCTCTGATTTAGCAGTTGGTAATATCTCATGGTAACTTAACGCGAAGAGCAAGAAGGATATTCTGAGTCCTGGTAATTTGGACATCTCAATGCAATTAGTGTAATAGACTATTGTTCACACGTTTGGTTTCAAGAAATATTTATACTTTAAATGAACTAACTTTGGCAAGATTAAAATATAAACCTAAAACTTAAATATTTAATTAAAAAACAAGAATAGTTATGGAAGTCATATGATGTTTCTATTGGCCGGACATCATCCACTTGAAAGATGATTGGTTGAATTAGGATGAAGAATTAAAAGACTTACTCATGTAGAAGACTCACAAGTTTGAAGTGATGGTTAGGACATGCCCATGAGATAATGGAGTACATAAAGTATAAATACAATGAGTTTCTCTTGTACAAGCTTATTTGGAAGGACTCGCATCGGTTGATGCAGTCGTTATTCACTATTGGTAAATAAAAAAATTAAAGCAAGTAAATTTCATTCCTCCAAATCACAATCCTAAACATATAACGCAATTAAATTCTCAATAGAAGCAAAAAAATTTAATAGATCCAGTGTATGTATGCAGCATACGTTCTGCAACTTGTAGATTGGTGGAAAGCTTTACTAAACAAAAGTTAAACTTAATTGTAACAAACTTGACGCTGAATATAATGGAAAGAATTTGAGGAATGCAATGCTAAGTTTATTTTATATCAACAACTTTCCTAGTCATTTGTGTAGTCAAAACTAATCAAAACTTATCATTTGGTCTACTAGCTCAATAGTGAAGTCATAGAATCATCATGGTCGTAAAAGTATACTTACGACAATAAAAATTATTGAGCTAACTGACCATCTAAAAGGCAACCCGTGGTTTAAAATCACACAAATATGCTAAGAACCCACAGAAATTAAACCGGTTTCTTCCACATCTGTAGTCCCCTTTGTATACTTTGCTTTATTCTGTTAGTTGTCTAGAGAAAGTGGAGTGTTATTCGCGAATTTAACGTTTTCAATAATATTACTATGAGAAATTATATTTATTGAAACAAAATTCACTATTAATACATTGCACTTTCTCGAGCCAAAAAACGGAGAAAGCAACGAATACAACGTTTGTAATACAGGGTAGGGCATAAGTAAGTACACATCGAAGAAGTGAGTTAGACGTGAGTTAGCATGGAGTGAGATCGGGGGTTTCAACCCCCTAATTTTTTATACATGGCTTTTGCAGTTAACACTTTCTCCATGTGTACTTACTTTTGCCCTACCTTGTATAATTTGCGTGTAAGAGTTCTTATATTGCTTTACAGGTCCATTATGATGAAATAAAGAAGGCGAAAATCAATTTGGGTCTATAAAAATATTCAACCAAAAACTAAATTATGGATGACAACATTTATGGATTTGATGTCATTCCATTAGTGTATCAATGATCACGGGGTGTTTGACTGATTTGCTGGTATTACCCTGAATTTTGACATTCATCGCAAATTCAATTCAAAGTGAAGTGGTGTTATAAGGTTGAGTAACTTTCTTTGTGATCCTCATGACTTTGTGTTGAGTAAGGTTAATCATATCAATTTCTGCCTAATTGTGAAGTTGATAAAAACTACGACTAGTATCACGCTATCTCCGAGTGTAGGTAACATTGATTTAAACACATTTGACCTTGAACAATCTATCCATGTTACCTGTCAAATACTCTCGTTAAACTGAATAATCAATTAATTGACATTCAAGGACAAATCACACCTCCATTGCACGTATCTTTACATCCCATTACGTCGTGATTGATCAATATTTTCACGCCTAAATGCAAAGTCGTACAGTAATATTGGGTTGGAAGTTTTTACCAGCATTTACAACCTTAGCACTATCCTTGTAGCCAAGTTTGCTGGTCTGAATGGGATCAAACTAATTAAGTGAACAGCGAATTGATCCGGTGCAGATTTGGAATTTTAAAGTTTCCGAAGGTTTACTCACCTTCCCTTGAATTTAATTGGTAAATCAGTGAATTGACGAATTAATAGTCTCACATGAAGATTGTAATTACAAAGTAATTACATACAGAAACAAACTATATGGTCGTATACAGGGTGTTTAATCTTTTTTTGCACCCTATTTTTCCAATTTCATTGTAGCTCCTCCCACCCCATGCTGCTGCCAGCAAAAGAGTGTGAAAAAATGACGTCAT
>NIPM01000758.1:0-50634 GCA_002738285.1 Holacanthella duospinosa | reverse complement strand
ATCAAAAAAATAATAGTCTTATAAAAAGGACTTGCTATTGTTCTTATTCGATAAAGGTGAGTGGAGTCTATAAGGAATTGAAAGCAAAAAAACCATAAAACATGTTTTATTAAGAGGATTTTAATCAAAATATATATAAAATATTGANCGAATTGAAAGCAAAAAAACCATAAAACATGTTTTATTAAGAGGATTTTAATCAAAATATATATAAAATATTGAAAGCTAGAGTCGGATAGTTGTTAGAATGTGGATTATTTATGAGTACTTATATATGGCTTAGGAGATGGATAAATTAGAATGAGGAATATGACAAAAGTAAATATGTTAAAATAAAAATTATCTTTAAATCTATTTGTTTTTATTTTTCAAAAAGAATAGAAAAATCTTTCGAAAATTTTTTGCCATATGGCACAAAATTTTTGAAGAAATCTTAATATTTTGGTTGAAATAAAAAATATATGTATTATTTGGTTGATAAATAAGTATAAGTTATATTTATTTATCAACCAAAGCAGGTTTTTATGTAATTATTGAAATTTATCAACCAAAATAATAATGTTCTTTCGAGAATTATACTGAATTCTTCAACCAAAATGATTGGTTTCTTTCAAAAATTTTGTCCCATATTACTAATATTAGATTTTAACGGAACTTTGGGATATCGAATTAGAGTATTAAAGTCTATAAAGAAAAGACCTCATTTAGATACTTTTCTTGATTTCATCTTACAAACTTCAAGGTTATGATATGGAGTTCTGCAATCAAAAAAAATGTCGATATTATGATAAATCAGATATTCACACCAGAACAACAGAGTAAACTTGAAGATATTTGGTACCGAGAAGATTGTGTTGTTTTGGGCCATCTGAAAGAGAAAGTTTTTAACGTAAAAGACATTTCAAGAATATGGGAAAAAGATAAGGAAGTGGATCTATCAGAGTTATTTTCAGGAATAAAGATAAAAGAGCTTATTGATACTGTAGAAAAATCGTCATCGGATAAGGATGCAATATATTATACTGGAAATCAGTCTAAATGGTTCAAATAAAATAAATAGATATAAGACTGTGTTTGATAGTAAGAATATTATTCTCTTGGATGATTCAGAGTATAAAGGTTGCTTGCACCCTAATAATCATATCAAAATCTCGGAATTTACTTCCGAATCTAAGGATGATACAGAATTATTGAACTTGATCGACTACTTGAAGGTTTTATTGGAGAACTTTAAAAATACTCCTGATGTTAAAAATTTTATTAAGGAAAATAACTATTCAAATTTTGAAAACTCTGATCCTGAATGCATAGAAAGTTCTTATGAATTTGTTTTTCAATAAATTTTTTCAATTAAAATTAGAAACCCTGTAATTTTATTCGACTGTTTAGCTAGGATTTTGCATTGACTAATAAAATAAATCAATATTATTGAAGCAAAAAATTGATAATTAAAAAGAGTGATTTAATATTTCACAGTCTTTATAATAGCATCAAAACAGCGGGTAACATCTGGAAGATAAAACTTTTCAAAAATCAAAGGAAACGGAGTATCCCAGCCACAAACTCTATTAATAGGAGCTTCCAAACTCAAGAAACATCTCTCTTGGATAGCCGCACTTAATTCTGCAGCAAAACCCATAGTTTTCGGTGCTTCATGGGCGATAACTAAGCGACCAGTCTTCTTGACTGATGTCACGATAGTGTCAATATCATACGGCAATATCGTTCTTAAATCTATTAGTTCACATTTCAAGCCCGATATTTGTTGTTGTGCTATTTGGATAGCGGCTTCTAAAACATAGATTTGCGATCCCCATCCTACCACTGTGACGTCATTGCCTATAAAAATTATGGCAAAATGGTGAATACCCTGCATCAATACTTCTGCCTTGCTTAGCGGTAGCTCATAATCTTCCATTGGTACGTATTCCACTAAAAATCATAAGACTATAAGGGATACCAGATGATCTATATAAGATCTTTGGCTCGAAAAACAAAACAGGATTTCTATCCCTTACTGAAGCCAAAAGTAGGCCTTTAGCTTGTGCTGGACTTCTGGGAATAACAATCTATAGAAAAATATATAAAGTTTTGTATATCTTTACTTTTAGTCCTGAACAATGAGCAAAAAAGGCTTCTGGTGACTGAGAATGATATAACGCGCCATGGCCTACAGCACTGCATGGAGCTCTGATTGTTAGCGATCCAACATTAAATTCGTTACCAGAGCGATATCTATATTTTGCAGCCTCGTTAACAATCTTTAATAATTAATCTAGTAGAAATACTTGATCAAAAGCGGGAAATATATAATCTGCAAATTGTATTTCTGCTATAGCCGTACAGCCCATTGATGCTAAACCAATTCCAAATCCTGCTATTCCTTGTTCAGTTAATGGAGTATTGAAAACCCTATGTTTACCTAAAATTCAAATTATATATTACCAAATGTTTCAGATAATCCTACACTGCATCTGAATACCCCGCCAAAAGATACATCCTCGCCAAATATAACTAATTAAATTACAATGAATCATTTACCAGAAGATTCGTCAGAAGCCAAAACAATTTTCATAGCTTCATTAATAGATTGATACATATTAGTTTTCTTACATTCTCCTATTTATATTATTCATTTAATGAGATACCTTTTATTTTATAAAATTCTGGATTCTTTTTAAGTAATTCTAAAGAGCTAAATAACAATTTCGAATTAGCAACACCGGAATTAAATCCTTCTGCTGGTGGTGGATTCTCTTTTTTGGTTTGGTTTCGTCTTACTATGTTGGTAAGGATGCCTTTCGTCCTACGTAACTTCATAAATTTTACAAAATAGTTTTGATAAATTTTTTGACGAGATCAACTTTGTCAATGATATCATTCCAAAAAAATATTATGAGATGTTATTTGATCATATGGCATAATATTTTAGAAGCCTCGGTTATAATTCTTTCATCATAGTGAAAATAGGATGAGGAAGCAACTAAAATGGCAAGAAATATAGCTAAGAGTTATTTTATGGATAGTAAGAATGAAAATAAATTTACTATTTTATAATTCAAGATACTAAAATTAGAATTGAATTATGTAAGAAAATTTTGTCCCATATGAAAGAATTATGCTTCAAAAATATTATGCCATATGGCATAAAATTTTCTTACATAATTCTATTCTAATTGGTCGAGAAATTTTAGTTTCTTAATGTATAAAATAGTAAGAATGAAAATGAATTTAAGTATTTACTATCCATAAAATATCTCTTAGCTATAATTCTTTCCATTTTAGTTGCTTCCTCAACCTATTTTCACTATGATGAAAGAATTATAACCGAGGCTTCAAAAATATTATGCCATATGGCACAAAATTTTTGAAGCCTCGGTTATAATTCTTTCATATTAATGCATCACAGTGAAAATAGGTTGAGGAAGCAACTAAAATGGAAAGAAACATAGCTAAGAGATATTTTATAGATAGTAAAGTTGATAAATACATTAATTTATTTTCATTCTTACCATTTTATTCACTCAAGAAACTAAAATTCCTCGACCAATTAGAATAGAATTATGTAAGAAAATTTTGTCCCATATAGATTATTTTTATACAATTGGTTTCTTAGAATACAAAGCCTCACGCACTAAAGATGCATCGCCTCCTAAAGATTTGAACACTTCGTCCAATGGTGCGTATTCATTGACATTTTGCTGCCTAAATTTATACAAAATACCCTCATCGCCCTTTCCCATGACATACAAAGCACCTAATTGGAAACCATCACCTTTAGTATTGCCCTTGATCTCCATAGCCTTAGTTTCTTTGAATAATTCTCTAGATTTCGACGAAAATAACTTTTTAATAGTCCTAAACTTACTTACTCTCTTTAAGTCCAAATTTTGGTGTAAGGTTTTGTCTTTATCCATATATAAATCGCCTTTAAAATAGCCTCCTCTATTAAAATCGTACATACCATCTTCATCGAAATGCACTGCTGCTAACCCAACATTCATATCATCTAAATATGGTTTCAATTTCGATAATAAGACGGCTTCATGTCTTGTAAAAATGCATCCGCATCTTCTAGGAATTACTAATACGACGGGTCTATCTTTCCATAATGATCGGAGCTCAATTTCTTCCCCTTTTACGCTTTTGATCATGGTATCGTTGAATGTGTGAATTGTTAACATTTTTGCTAATTTTTTGTGTTTTTTTGGATTTTTATAAACATTGCTACAGAATGTTTCATAGCAATACATTGTCTTAGAAATGCTACACCCTTTATAGTGAACCATTTTATGCGACTTATTCTAACTTTCTTTATTATATTTTACATATGGATAATATTAATTTATTAAGTTTACATTTGAGTGCATTTTACCATTGAACTTCCACATAAAATTATAAAATCGATTATAAACTGCATTTGAATTTCTTTAATTATGTTTCAAAAAATTTGTGCCATATGATCTTATATCCGATTATTTAAAGAAAATCATTCTATATGCGCAGACCTGCATACAAGGTTGTTGAAGCATAACCTCTTACCCGAAAAAGAAAATATTGACCTAAAAAATTATAATCAACTTTACATGAATCAATAAAGATGGAAGTATTATTTAATGTTTTTGATCTTTTTGAACCAAATTCAAATTTTGTTCTTGAAATGGCGAAATTCTACAATCCCAAAAGTATAGAAAAGCCAGCACATAAAGCGCAAGACAAGAATCACAAGATAGTATCACCATCCGATATAGTAACAGAAGACATGTCATTCATGAGGTACACAATTTGATATAATAGAATTTAGAGGTCATGGAACTTATTTAGATGAAGATAATGTGATACGATCATCAATATCTGGCGTAGTTAAAATCGTCAATAAGCTTATAACTGTACAACCATTACAAACCAGGTATTCATTTTTGTTTGTCTTTATTGTTTAGATACGTTGGTGAGATTGGCGATGTCGTTATTGGTAGAATTGTGGAGATTTCACAAAAGAAATGGAAGGTTAATATTGATAGTAAATTAGATTCTGTTTTGAATCTGTCGTCTATTCAACTTCCTGGTGGAATTCAGGTTTATTTAACAAGTTTACCTTTTTGTGTAGAGGAGAAAATCTGAATCAGATGAATTAAAAATGAGAACGTTTTTTAAGGAAGGAGATTTATTAGTTGTATCATATTTGATTATAATATTTTAAGGCTGAAGTACAAGGTTTTAGTATGAGTGGAGTAGCTCAATTACATACTAGAAATCTTAATTATGGAAAAGTATCATTTATTTGATTTATTAATTAGTTGAGAAATGGTTTCTTGGTCAAAGTCACATCTAGTTTAGTCAATAGATCCGTTACTCAATTTTTATCCCTTCCTTGTGATGTCGATGTTATTTTGGGTGTTAATGGATGGATTTGGATTAGCAAACATGTACCTAAATTAACTGAAGAAGAAATAGAAGAAAGTGAAATAATTTTTTCGGATGAGAACTTAGTAATCATTCAATTATTAATTTGTAGGAAATAAGTGATATTGAAAGGGAAAATATGGCTAGAATTGGTAATTGTATCAAATTATTAGCTGATCGTATGATTATGGTTAACGAATCAAATATTTGGTTTGCTTTTGAGCTTTCATTGTCTTATTCAATCACTGATCTTTTAAATGTTGACATCCAATCTAAGATCGCCAACAATGTGTTGTATAAGAAGCATAAATAATACAATAAATACTTGATCCATCCCTATATTCCATATCTCATAATTTGATACATATTATAACAATTGATCATAAGTTTTATGTCTTAAAAAGATCTATTTGTTCTAGAAAAAGAAATTTATTATAGAAAATCCAAATTAGCATTGTAAGTCAATACTTTTTCCTAACATACTAAGATGTTTGAATATCCACATACTAAAGACGGACCAAAATGAAAAATTACATTCAAGGTTCTCTTCAATATAAATTTCATTCCCCAAATAATTCTTGCAGTATGTAATAAGAATTAGGGTCGATCATAACTTCATTTGGTAAATGAGAATACTGTAAATTTCGGAAAGGCATCAAAGGAACCAAATCGCCTTTATTAACTACTCTTGTTAAAGTTATATTCAAACCTATAACGGCGTCTACAAATCCTCTATTACCAACTCGAGGACTAGAATATGCAATTAAATTGATGTCTTGGCTTTTGTTGAAGAATCTTGCAACTCTGGTTATATCAATTATAGATGCTGACGCTAAAGCAGCGCCTAAACTGTATCCTAAAACATAGACAGAATGTTTAGGGTATTCTTTGAATGTAGCTTTTAGTGATGACATTAAATCATTTTTTAATGAACTATACATATTATGAAACTCTCTATCTATCATTAACCTTCTAAATTTCGGATATGGTGCTATCATGTTGAGTGCAAAATTCTGTTGCCAATTTATAAGATATTTCGTACCTCTAAATGTGATAATAATAGATTCATCTGTTTTCATAACTGATAATAGGCCTGCTTGGTCGGGAACATCTAAGAAGTACAATGTCGTAACATTAGGCAAACAATAATCGCGACATTTCCATGCTTTAAGCTTCTCTTCTGCGCAATAAGAGGATAAGCTTATCGATAAATATTTCTTTATAGTCTCTAAATCATGAATTCTCACTGTCTTATTTCTTGTTGGTCGATATTTTACAGGCGGATTATTGGTAAAATCTAGATCAAAGAAACTTGCAATCATAGTATCTAAACTGGCTTTCGGATTATATTTTTCTAGTTCTTTAGTAGCTGGCCTTTTAAAATATGAATCGATGTCGAAGCTATAGTATTGTATTAATAGTATTATTTTCATTTTGTTCGCCAAGTTTGGTTCTTATTTTGTAATTTATTCATGACTAATATCGAAGTTTTGCATTCCAACTAAAACTGTGTTATCAAAATTTGACATCATAAACTGCATGTATTATACCAAGAAGTTGCTTAAAATATTGTACACTACACGACAAAAATAGGTATGAATCGATTGGTGTTTATTTTTTTATTGAAATTGAACATTTAATTCATAGTTTAAAATATTTATACTTTTATATCCATTTTATAATTTTTTTGTTATTGTATAGCAATACAAGCATTTTTAAAGTTTTTTGTTAATTTATTCGAGTTTCAAGTATTTTTGCAGATTAAAACATGTAGATCTTTATCTTTTAAGATTAATATGCAGACTCATAATAGATAAAAGAAATATGTATTAAAGTTAGCGGAATTTACATATCATTTTATATCTTAATACATTTTCCATTTTATGCCAGATCTACACACTAATAAACTTTAACATTTTAAAAAAATATTTAAAGCTCCTACTAAACTAAGCACATCAAATCCGAATTTTTTTATATCTTATACAGATTTAAGAAAATTATCCAAAACTTTATTTTAGATCTGGAATCTATATACAAAGTTGTTCATACTTTTAAAACATTTTAATCTGCAAATGAAGATCGAAAGTAATAATCTACTTCATTAGAAGAAACAAACTTTAAAAATTCTTCATGAAGCTTTTAACATTACTTCAAGGCATCTCCAGTTTAGTTTTAGAAAGACGTATTATTGGAGGAGAAGAGTCGAAACAGAATTACGATTTTATGGTCATTATCACAGCACACAAGGCCATATATCGTTCAGAAATAGAGATCGGTGTATGTGCTGGTATTTTGATAAAAGCTGACATAGTATTGACATCAACTCACTGTCATATAATACCTGGACACTATTATATAAAGGTAAATGTACATGACATTGAAACCAACAAAGATTATAAAAATGAAACTAGCATGCATTATGATGAAATTGACATTGTTGGTATTATCAATCACCCTTATTTTGATGCATCTACTCTATATAATGATAGTTTTTGTTTCTTATTTATCTATTTTAGTCTCTATTTTGATACTAAGACATAAGGTCAGGGGCTATAAGCATAATGTCAAGCTAGCAAATAAAAAAGATGTACAAGGACTTAAAAATGCTACAGTTTTTGGCTGGGGAAATGATTCAAATGGAAGGTTACACGAATTAGTTCTCCCTTTATATAAAAACAGGATATGCAAAAAGTATAATTACTTTTACAAGATGGATTCAGAGTCACAGTTATGTGCTGGTTATTTGACAGGAAAAAAAGGTTAATTATACGTTTATTTTATTTTTAGATACTTGTGTAGGTGATAGCGGAGGCCCATTGGTGCATTTTAAAGACAACTATGTGGTTGTTATTGGGTTGGTAAGTCATGGAAACAAATGCGCAACAAGAAACAGACTGGGGGTAAATTTATAAAACAATATTTCAGGTATATACGAGGGTTTCATATTTCAGAAAGTTCATTCATGAAAAGATTAGGATCTTAGGCAAAACTAGAAAATAATTATTTGTTCATTTTGGATCTTCGATAAATAAGATGTGGTTCGTTATTCCTGTCCAATTTTATATGGGAGTTTATTTTTGTTCAGAGTAGTCCCCATTTTACTTATTAAATAATTGGTTGAACAAGAGTGAGAATAATCTAGATTCATTAAAAAATTGGTTGAATTAAGAAGAGAATCAAAAAGGGACTACTCTGAACGAAAATAAAAGGCCATATAATAGAGATACAATTTATTTATAAATAATNGCCATATAATAGAGATACAATTTATTTATAAATAATACACACGGTTTTATTTTTTTCAAAATGAATTTTAAAGAAGAATTGATTGAATCATTTAGTGCTCGAGATCAGTGTATAACNGGTTTTATTTTTTTCAAAATGAATTTTAAAGAAGAATTGATTGAATCATTTAGTGCTCGAGATCAGTGTATAACTATTAAATATTTATCTCTACATGGTAAATGTCCTTCTCAAATCCAACAAGAATTAAAGAATACTTTAGGTAATAGTGCAATGTCTCTGAAAACAGTTGATAGATGGCAATCAAGGTTTAAGAAAGGAGAGATATCGATAGAAGAAGCTCGCGGAAGGCCATCTGAAAAAAGTGATGAAAAAGTAGAACTTATTGAAGCTGTTAAAGGACTTTTATTGGAAAACAAAGCTGTAAATGTGAGGCTAATTAGCGAGAGTTTGAATATCACCAAATCATTAGTGCATCTAATTTTAACTGATGATCTAAAGNTTAGCGAGAGTTTGAATATCACCAAATCATTAGTGCATCTAATTTTAACTGATGATCTAAAGTTGAGTAAGCGATATGGTCGCTATATACCAATGGAATTGAACGCAGATCAGAAGGACCACAGGGTTCAGGCTTGTATATTTAACCTNTATGGTCGCTATATACCAATGGAATTGAACGCAGATCAGAAGGACCACAGGGTTCAGGCTTGTATATTTAACCTTTCCAATTATAGTAAGACTAAAGAAAAGCTGAAAAGAACTCTAACTTTTGATGAAACATGTGTTNTATTTAACCTTTCCAATTATAGTAAGACTAAAGAAAAGCTGAAAAGAACTCTAACTTTTGATGAAACATGTGTTTTTTGTACATGGCGCCACAGAAGGATCAACTGATGTCCTGGCTAGAACCTGGTGAAAAGGGACCAAAAGTGGCAATGAACAAACGTTATGGAGATAAAAGGATGTTGCTTTTAGCAATGGACTACAATGGTATCGCTTTTTATCATCTGTGTAGCGAAAAAGAAACATCAATGCTGAGCGCTTAAAATCGATTTTAAGCGAAAAAGTTACCATATGGTTAAGCACTAAAAGGTTTTCTAAGCCTATATTTTGATGGATAATGCGAGACCACACAAGGCTAAACTCGTAGAGAACTTTTTAGTAGATTAAAAAAATCGAGCAATGGTACCAACCACCATATCCTCCTGATATTTCGCCATGTGATTATGATTGTTTTAGATCTCTTAAATGTGAGCTTCGTGGTGNACCACCATATCCTCCTGATATTTCGCCATGTGATTATGATTGTTTTAGATCTCTTAAATGTGAGCTTCGTGGTGTTCAAAAACTGCCTGAGCGCTGGAAAAATGTCATTGACAATGAGGGGAACTACACTTAATTATACTAAAATTTTGTCAATTTCTACAAAGTGTTTTTTGAGATATAACAAAAAGTTTTTATCTCCACATTTTCTTGGACACTCTAATAATTTGATTTAATCAATTTAATACTTGAAATTCGCCAACCTTTATTTGAAAATCAACCAAATTTTACTAGACCAAATCTCAGGTTGAAATTTATTAATTTAAAATTTGAATTGATCAATCTCATGGTTGAGAAAACCAATTTCATAAGTTAAATCCACCGAACCAGAAGGGAAGCGCTATAAATCTATAAAATTCTCATCTGTCACTTTTCGATCAAAAATGTTCAAGCAAGAGAAAAGCAGCATTATTATTGAAAATTATACGATAGGCTTTCTCTTCTTTTCTGCCTCTGCTTCTTTTTCCTTTTCAATCTCTTTGACAACCTCTTCGACTTCCTCGTGGGACAAAACCTAATGATGATATTGGGAAATACCGTAAGAGGCTTTCCTTCTTCCATAACGGCAATATCGATATTTTTAGCACCAGTTTGGACAACCTAAAATTATACATTGTGAATACTTCTAATAAAGCTTTAATAGCTAATTTAATAGATGCTGGTTTATCTAAATCATCTTTATAATTCTTTTCCAAAAATTCTCTGACAGTTTTTGAGCTTCTACCGATGGAATTGGCTTTCCAGGCAGTATATATTCCAGATGGATCGGTTTGAAATAGCTTAGGTCTTCTATCAATATCGAAACCAATAATCAAAGTAGAAACGCCAAATGGTCTTACACCTCCACTAGAAGTGTATTTCTACAAAAAATGTATCAACCAAAGCGATATTACTTGTTGAACTCCAGCAATATATCTTGAAATATACTCTATAGTAACTGGATCTTCGACTGTTAATCTATGGCTTTGACATTCAACCCTAGCTTTATCAATTAAAATCCTTGCATCTGCATTTAAACCTAAAAATCAAAGAAAAACAATACCAGAAAACGCCAGACAAACATGCTCATCCAACATATTGATTTTTCTTACCGTTCTTGGATCTTGCAATTTAAGTGCCGTTTTCTTTTCCACCCCTAAAATCGCACATGTAGCACCTCTAACACCAACCTATAAATACATCAAATTAAATTATTTACAGCACAATTTCCTTTATTCACTGCTTCGAGTGCATACTCTACTTGAAATAAATGGCCATCTGGTGAGAAAACTGTTAATGCTCGATCGTATCCTGACATTTCGAAATTAATTACGTTGAATGCTACTCAATTTTCAGTTGGTCCAAATTTCTACCAAACTCTAACCAGAAAACGGGGTTTTGCATTCAAACTGGATAATAAATGATCAATATTTCTACAAATGAATAAATTATTCACAAGTTTGTTTAAAAATATTTTCGGAGAAAAAAGGCCTGTTTACACTGATATCAAAATTTCTTGAAAAAATAGAAAAAAGCTTCGATAAAAAATACATGCAATAAACAAGAATTTATAATGAGTTCATTTTTGTTCAAGAGATGTTTTAAATAAGGACAAACCTAGTCAGCGAATTTCAAAACTAAATTTTGAAAATCGCAATAAAGACGAATTAATAAAACCTTTGTCTATAAAAACGCGATCAAATTATATTATAATTCACAAAAACATGCAATTCTCTACTATCATCTCCACTTTAGCTATCTTATCTTCTATGTCAGCAAAGTCAACCAGAAATCCATCTTACTGCCCAAAAAGAAGTTTGATCAATCTTGATATAAACGCCGACATCAACTTAAAGAACTTATTAAACGTCAATATTGAATTAAACGGATTAATCAACGGGGATATCAACATTGCTTTATTCTCTCAAAAAATAAATTAATATAAAAATGTTGCTTTGGTTAGTGATGGGATGGGGCATGAAATTTCATCAAAAACTTAACCTGTTAATAACTTTTTAAAAAGACTTTATATCGATTTAGAATATTTATAAACCTAGTTTATGATACAAACACATCATCTGAACCTATTTTTGTCAAAAAATATTAATTATTTTTTCATATTATGATGTTTTGTAATTTACTGCAAAAATTGGTTGAGTTTAAAATGAGTTTAATTTCAATTCATTGACTAGAAAATTTTCAAAAAAAATGGCAGGAGGAAAAATGCCAATAAGCGTTGAATGGATAAAGTCATAGATAATAGTAAGGTAAGGCCCAAATGTATGCACTGTAGCCACTTAAGAGCACCTTTGATTACAAGATTGAAAAAGCACATTTCAACTTATAATAAAGGTTTGACTGATAAAAGTAATTAAATAATTTAACAATTAGGGAACAATAATAGATTGAATATGACAGATTCAACAAATTCTACTGTAGATTTAACATCAAATGCTGATTCAATCAAAGAATTTAATGATGATTTAGAATCAATCTCTGAAGTATAAAGTCTTCCAACTTCAATCAATAATGAACAAAGTTTAATAACTAAGTATTTAGATTTTAACAATCAAAGAAATAAACTCATCTTGAGCACCTTCAATGCAAATTGATGTTCAATTCTGGTATAGTGCAAAGTCAGTGTAAAGGAAGTTAGATAATTGAATAGAACTTCTAAAGAGTCTAATTCCAATGATGTTAGAAGCCTTGGGGCATTGGAGGAGGATTTTGAAATGAATGCGTCATCTGAATAACTGCCGATGCTAAGCCAAGTAACTGCTAAATTAATGACCACTTTGAACCTAAAAAGAGCATCATTTTTAATAAAACTATTTATCCCAAAATGTTATGCATGATTAGAGCTTTTTATATGCCAAATTTTATGTCTTTATCTCTCGAAAAGTTTCAATTCGGTCCACTTGAATTTTGATCGATATTTTTGACTTTCATATTTATTTTTATGTATGTATCAAAAGATGCATTGAATATTATATTAAATTTCACTAGCATTCACCCTATTTTTACTGAGCAATCGATNGATGCATTGAATATTATATTAAATTTCACTAGCATTCACCCTATTTTTACTGAGCAATCGATTAAATTACACAACATTCAATGAAATTTTATTGAATGAAAAAACATTGATTTTTCCCATCACTACCCTTTTGTAATTCCTTGCTTGACCCAAATCTATGTTTAAATGCACCGAGGTATAGAACTAAAATTAATTAAGAAACTTTGAATGATCTAATAGTTACATAAACTTATTTTGCATTAAGTCCATACACAAAGATGATCATAGAAGTGTGATCAAATAAAAGCGAGAAATGATATCACAAGCCAGAATAGATCAAGTAATCCCCTTTATTTAATCAGATAAGATGAAATTGGATTAATCAATGAGAAAGGCTCAAAGCAATTACAAATATCTGTTAAACTTTACTCCTGTTATAACCAGTTACAAATTCATCGGAAAAGATGATGTCATGATTATACCTGTAAAAACTATTTAAGAAGGTTGTATTCTACACCCTTAAACAATTAAAATGAGAAGAAAAAGTATCAATGAATGTGTTGTTCAACAAGATAGAATGTTAAGTAGATTGAGGAATAGAATGAAGATGACGGATTTTGATCATATGTTGGAGTTTGGCTTTCCTAGTCTTAGAGCTAATCCAGAATTCATCTTACATGTTTCTCTAACGCCTAAAATAGCACTATAACTTTAAATAAATGAATATTTTATAAAACGTATTTTCGGTCAAAGTAAAAGCAGTAAGACTCAATTTCAAATTAATGTGTGGATAATAAAACTGGCACAAGATTGTATCGAAAATTAATATAAAGGATTTAAATAAAATCCGTAAAAAGTAAAATTTATTAAAAAATATATGTTTAAATAAACTATTTGGTTTTTCTAGTTCAATTTTATCCGCATTTTTCAACTTTTCAGACAAATCTTTCATCGATCTTTGAAACCCGGAAAAATCTTCTGTTTTCAATACATACCTTATTCTATTTTCGAGTTCTTTAAGATCTTTGAATACATGGCCTCTAGAATATACTTTTCTCTTCACAGATGCCCAAAAATTTTCTATTGGCCTGATTTGGGGGCAATTCGGAGGATTATAGAGTTTTGGTAAAAACCCGATTTCCAAATCAGCCATTATTTGTTTTGTGAAACCTGAATATTGAGCTGTAGTCAAAGCAGACCAAAAAATGGTGATATCGTCATTATGGCATTCATCAAGGAACTTTTTAACTTTTGGTAGGTATTTTTTGCTATAAACTTTGCTTGTTCTTGTTTTTTCTGATTTAAAGATTACGGGCTCGGATATTCCATTTTCCGAAATCGAAATCCAAATCATTAGCTTTAAAGAAAAATTTTCCTTGGGAATTATAGACAGCGTTTTACTGACATTAGTCTCGTTTATACTATCGTAATACACTGGCTGTGAATTTGTTCCTTCTAAAGTAAAATATGACTCATCATCCATCACAATTTTTGGTGCATTTTCTGTTAGGAGAATTTCTGAAACAAATTGCCTTAGTCTTCTTTTTTTGGGATTGAGATACTTTAGGTACTATTTTTCTTATCTTTTTAGTTATCCCTAACTCTTTTAGGTATTTTTTTGCTGTTTTATGGTGAACACCTACTTTTCTTCCCAAGTAACAATAACTTTTATACTCCTTTCCTATTAGTTCTCTCTTTAATTTTGATAAGATTTGTTTTTTCGATTGTTCAATTTTACATCCAGATCCGACCTTCCTTTCCCTGTTCCCGACTTCTTCATAGTTTTTTATTTGAGTATAAATCGTTCTTTTTAAACCGTACATTTCAAGTTGTTTAACAGCATTTGATTTGTCCATTTCAGGATTTTGTTTTAAAAATTACACAACTATTTTTTCATTTGACATTTTGAATTGTAATAATAAGTTAAGTTTTTATTAAAGTACAAATTTAATACAATTAATTATATATGCCTTTGATTCCGAATACTTACGCTACAAATATTTTAGGAAAATAGGAAATATTTATTATATTTCCTTAGTTTTAGAGTTGTGCCATTTTTATTATCCACACATTATCAAAGATCATTCTTTTTTCAAAATATCAGCATCTTTCTTACTTTTTTTGGCCCATCTCAAGCCACAAGCATTACATAACGTTTTTGATCCAGAAGGTCCTCTTCTCCATTCCGGTGATTCTTTAGTACAACATTCAGTACAAATATGAGCAACTGGTGGTTTTGATTTCCTCTATAAACAAATTAATCTTGGTGGGATTACCCTTCGCTTCGGTCTCAAATATTCTAATTGGGGTTGGGACTGCTTCAATGACTCAAGTTTGTGGTGCAATAACTCGTTTTCGATCTTCAATTGTGTATAATTGTCAAATTCTTTCTGCTTCTCATTTAAATAAGGCTTCGATACAAAAAAGAACGAACTAATTCCATTCATACCATCTTGACCATTAGTATAATAAGGCTCACCTTTACCGGTGAGCGTTAGATATTCAGTATTAGATTTTTTCATTCGATATAAAATATTGATTTCATTTGATTGAAGTGATTGATTAAATTGATTAGAGAAATTAGCATAATCGTCCGGATGAATCAGTTCACTCATGTAAATGCCTATCAGTACTTCGGGCTTATAACCTAACAACTTTGTTGAATTGGGCGAGCAATGTAATATGATTCCATCCATACTTAATACTAAATATAAATCAGGGAAATTATTCTGAATTAATTGGGGCCAATCTTGTTCTTGCAAGAATGTGTTATTGGTAACCGTATCATTTTGTAAAGGTTTAAATAAGTATTCTTCCATTCTTTCTGTGTTTTGTTTAAGAAAATTTACTTTTTATAGTCTTTGGTTTTTGTTTCATATTTTGTTGATCTTATCGCCGATTTGGTTCAAAATTCGATCCGAAGCTAAATGGAAGAAAATTTTTCAAGGAATTAGAATGTAATTGGTTGATAAAATGAGTAAATTCTTGAAGAATTATGATTGAAAAGTTTTAATATTTTGGTTGATAAAAATAAAAAATAAATTTCAACCAAATCATATTTAAATATTTTATTTCCAACTATTTTAACCAAAATATTATGTTTTCAAAAATTTCCTTCCAAATTATCTGACAAACAATTAATGTTGCAAAATTGACATTTAAGAAACAAAATAAATCATGTGTTTGTATTGAGACTTCATTTTGTTATATAAATTCCACAGTTATGTAATTAGAAGTTTGTACACCCCTTAATCAATGTTTCGATTCAGATCTTTTCCTATTTTGTCAGGATTGCAATTAAATTTTCCCCCAAAAATAGGCTATCTTCGCATAATTTTTCTTTTAATTGTTTATATGCATGACTTATTTAGAAACTACCAAAGGACTAATTATCATTTATTAACACTATTTCTTGTTATTTTACAAGCAAATTAAAATTCTGTTATATTTTTAGGTCGTATTTGAAAAATAACGATCAACTCGGAGTATTTCGAAAAGTAGTTAAAGATTTTATTGTTAATAAGTAGAAAATTGATACTTATATTTAGTATAAATAGAAAAGCTCACAAAAGTGAAAAGTCTGGATGTAAAAAAGTATGAAGATTAATTTTTCTTGAGACCAGTTTTTGGTTATTTTTTAAGGTTTGACGTTTTAGAAAACGCTATTAAAATTACTCGGTTAATTAACTTTTGTTCACAATTATGGCAATTTATTTTCGTTCAGAGTAGTCCCATTTTGATTCTTTGCTTAATTCAACCAACTTTTTAATGAATCTAATTATTATTCTCACTCTTGTTCAACCAATTATTTAATAAAAGGACTACTCTGAACAAAAATAAAGTGCGTTATGTAAAGAGAGCAGATAAGAAATGTATTCAGTCATCTAAAATTAAAAGCTAAACAATATAACTATGCGGATGCAAAGTAAAGAAATATATGAATTTTTATTAATATTTAGATAAATAAATATTTTAAATATAAACTACTTCTTCAAATCCTTGCATTGCAATACGAATTCGTTTGAGTCTGACTTAACCAATTTAATTATGAAACTTGGCTTAGGAATTAGAACCTGCTCTCTTCATAAAAAAAAACTATATATGATCGAAAGATTAGGGAAGAAATCTTCAGTATCTTGGTCTTGAGATTTAAAACAGAATAGATTACAGAATTTGCTAAAATTATAGCCTCGTTATTTTTTGCAAAATTTATAAGCACCCAAACTAAGATAAAGAATAATTAGAGTTTAATCCAAATAAAATCATCTAGAAGTTCTATTAGAGTTAGCATATCTACCCGCTCCTTTACCGTAGCTACCTTTATCATTCGATCTTCCACTAGAACTAAAGCCTCCACCAGAGCTAGATCTTCCTCCTAAACTTACTCCAGATCTTTCACCAAAACCTCCACTGGAGTTAGATCTTCCTCCTAAACCTGATCTTTCACCAAAACCTCCACTGGAGTTAGATCTTCCTCCTAAACCTGATCTTTCACCAAAACCTCCACTGGAGTTAGATCTTCCTCCTAAACCTGATCTTTCACCAAAACCTCCACTGGAGTTAGATCTTCCTCCTAAACCTGATCTTTCACCAAAACCTCCACTGGAGTTAGATCTTCCTCCTAAACTTACTTCAGATCTTTCGCCAAAGCCTCCACTGGAGTTAGATCTTCCTCCGAAACTTGATCCAGACCTTCCACCAAAACTTGATCCAGATGAACTCCTCGAATTACCACTAGTTCTTTGAGAAGAACTCTTTCTATATTGACTTTGATGATCACCAAAAACAACATTAGAAGGTAACGAAGAAGGTAATCTAAATAATTGATTTAAATCGGTAATTTTTTCTCTTAATTCCTCAACATCGTTCTCTTCAACATCGAATATGATACCAGATTCATCATCTTCACTATAAGATATACCTTTCTTAATCATAGAGCTCAGTTCCGGTTTTTTAATTCCTAAATCTCCAATACTTTTAAATTGCGTAGTAGTAACAGTAACATGACCTTGCCTGCCAGTTAAAAGGGAGAAAGTAGAACTGTTACTTGATATAACGACAGATTGTAAAAAGCTAGCAGTGATGATATTCGTAATAGATTTATCTTTAGTAAGATAAGAAGGTAAGTTCGATACCAATTCGTTAACTTTACCTTTCATCTTCATAGCCAACGAAGAATGTATATTAAAAGTGCTAAGCTTATTAATAAAATCGCCTAATTTTGACTCCAATTCTAATCCTAAATGTTTACTTTCCATTCCAATAGCCCCAATAACGAATTTAAACCCACCAACCTTTTCCGTACTAGCCAATAAAGGTCCTTCAGATGGATCAAACAGAGTGACACAAGTGCCCGACTTACCAGCCCTACCAGTTCTGCCCGATCTATGAATATAAGTTTCACCATTACGAGGATGACCAATCATAATCACTAATTCCACATCTGGAATATCGATACCTCTAGCAGCTACATCGGTAGCAATGATACATTTCAAGATACCAGCTTTGAAATTCTTCAACACAGATTCTCTCATAATTTGCGACACATCGCCATGGAGGGATTCTACGCTCATACCTTGCGATTTCAATACCGAAGCTATTTCGGTTGCATTTCGTTTCGTCTCTGTGAAAACGATAATCCTACCAGACTTACTAGGGCAATACGTCTTGATCACAGATGAAATCACAGAATTATGTTTCATGCTTGGACATGGACACGCGATCTGCATAACGGTAGCGCTAGCTTTCAATTTCTCGTCACCAACAAGATCAATCTTGACATAATCTCTCTTTAAATAAGTATTGATAGTATTCTGAATGAAAGGTGGTATGGTAGCGGAGAAAAGCAAGAATTGGAATTCCTTTTGAGGCAATGGAGAGGCTAATTTGATCAATTTGATTATTTTATCCATATCTTCTTTGAAGCCAATATCCAACATATGATCAGCTTCATCAAAGATTAACACTTCAATATTGGACAAATTAATGTTTCCTTTCTCAATCATATCGGCTACTCTACCAGGCGTACCAACAATTACATCAATGCCGTTTCGTAAGTCATTGACTATAAAAAAGTAAATTGGATAAAGGATGATACTGACGGGTTGATAAGAACTACCACCATACGCACAAGTTGTTTTCAACCTACCGTTAGCCAACGTGGCAAACTCATTGTTCACTTGGATCGCTAATTCTCTCGTAGGAGTCAGTGTAAGACAACGCGGTTTCCTACCACGGGTTTGATCGTTAGATTGAGCTAATTTCTCTACAATGGGTAAAGCGAACGCTATTGTCTTCCCCGTACCCGTACGAGCACGGCCGAGAACGTCTTTACCTTCAAGTATAGGATCAAAACTTTTGTATTGTATTGGAAATAACTCGGTAAAGCCTCGGTTATTAAATATTTTTATCGCTTCATTAGATAAATTGAGATCGGTGATTTTGATCCTTTTATTCGCTTCTACTCGGATCGTTTCTTGCATCCTCATAGTTTTATTGTGGCTTATGGAGCGAATGTGACTCATTTGTTTCTTCATTTGTTTCATCGTGAACATTTTTTGAAAATTTTTTCGCTGAATGCAAACTTGAATCAAATGGAAAATTTATGACGCCAAAAGTTGAAATTTCTAAATGATGCCCGGAAAAATAGTGGATGTTACACAAACCATTCCATGCAATAAATAACCTATTTTCAAGAGCCATGATGCTTTTATTATAAAACACTGACCTTAGTTAAGACATTCCATTTATCCAAATTAATAACGACAAATTCCTCATTAATCAATACCGAGCATTGTGCTGTAATATTAGTAAGAAACTTACCCTTGATAGCATCCCTAAGAATCGGAAGTGCTAATTTCTCAATCCTAACAGGAAGATAAGGACTTAAAACCATTTCTTTGGGTCTCATTCGGATGGGCTTCAATTTAGTTTCATTAAACTTAACATCAATAGTCGCAATCTTAGTATTATTATAATAAGCTTTTGATTTCAAACTCAGAATAGTGATAGAGACAGAATCGACAGGATTGAGTAATTTCAGCGTAATTGCACTACTAAATAGATGAAATCGTGTCTCTTGTATTATTTGGCCTTCTAGGGAAGGTACTTTAATTCGATAAGCCAATTTCGATAAAGCAGGTGCTAAAGGAGTGATTTCTGTTGAACCCAGATAGCCAATAGTGAATACCGATAAAGGTTTCGAATCAATATAATTGGATAAGAATTGTTGTATAATACTATAACAGCGTGTTCCATGAGTAGGTATTTTGAAATTTCCTTGCGTAAAGATGTGATTGTTACCATTCTTTAAATGGAGATCTTTCAATACCGTAAGACCTAATCTACATTTATCTTTCATGACCAACAGACCAACATCTCCCATAGAAGCACTAAATCGCGTTGGATTAGATAACATAACAGAAGCATTGAAATAAATCTTCATATTAGAGGCACCTGTAATGGTTAAATTAGAAAAGATAGGAGACGTATCATTCAAACCATTAAGACCTATAAATTAATAAACCCTAATAGTCGAGGATACCAGGAAAAGTCATATTCAATTTTAAAGGCATCTTATCGATACTTAAAAGCCCAATAGAGGTATTTAATACTGGAAAAATAAATCCTCTAACATAAGAATCTGTATGATTATTGAAGATGATGCTAATGAGGAACTTTTCAAATAATATTCGGCTTTGATTAAACACTTTTAGTGGAACATCCTTAAATTTCGATAAAATGTAATCACCCTTGAAATCTACTAGACTGGGAGGAACTGTTAGAGAAGCTAAAGATCGGCTAATATTCTCTTCATCATCATAACTAATTGTTAAAGATTGCGCTGTTTCTGATACTGAAAATGGGAACCCAAACGGAGATTGAAACCCCACCTTGATCAGAGCAGTAGTTGATGGTTCATATGGATTTGATTGATTAAATTTGGTGCTCAATTCTTCCATCTTAATGTATGTAACAAAACTATTGGTTATATCACTAGTATAAGGTATCTCAGTCTGATGATTTCGAATAGCATAATCTAGCCAAGGTATTGATGGATATACACCTTGACCTTTAATGGTTATACTGACCGACTTATTGTTAATAAATCGAGATACAAATTCACTCACTATCTTCAACCCTTCTTCGTTTTTTTGTGGGTACATCCTACCTTTCAATTTGATTATGTTAGTACCAGGTTTCAGATTGAGATCTTTAATCTTAACCCCACCAATGACGTGATTTCGGTATCGTAGTTGATAAAATATCGATCCTAATGATATAGAAGTAGAAGTAGGATTATTAATTAGAGCATTTGAAATTAATTTTATCCCGCCTTGAACATGATTAGATGGTAAATCAATGCTTTCAATTTGCACTTCTCGTAATCCTCTCATGCCTATAAAAATTGGTTTTGTGATTTGGATAGAATACCTTTCAGATTCATCTCTTTGTTAATTTTAAGACTTGACACCCGAATGAAACCAAATATAGACATATGTACTTCACCATGTAATTGCCATTTAATTAAATCTCCTAAAACCAATTCTTTCGAAAATTCTTTCATCGCTTGAGTATCTTTAATATTAAATTTATCCATAAACTTCATCTTGGTATTCTTACCTTTAATCCTAGTTTGAGGTAAATGAATTAAACCTAATTTCTTACCCCTAAAATAAACACCAACCTTAGTTCTAAAAACAACTGCAGGTGTAGAAATTAGGGTCTTAATTGTGGTCTGGAGAGCCATCTTAAAGCTATTTTGCCTCGGATTCGTAATATTGAGATAATTAATTTCAATTTGAGAAAGATTGAGCATACGTTGTGCTCCAAAAGGTGGGAACGATACTAACATAATTATAAGTGTTAGTATAAAGATTTCGGTCATCATAAATATTTTGCGCCAATTGGGTTGTTCGTTGTTGTGATTTCGGTTCAATAACGGACTTTGTTCATTCATTTCAGATTTGATTCTTGATGTAAAACTACAGTTTATGAAGAGTAAATATGACATGATCTGAGATAGGGTCAAAGACAAAGTATGTAAGATTGAAAGCCCGATGCGATTGTTTGAATAACATAAATTTAGATTTTACTCTGATATGTGTGTTTTAACTTTTCGATACAAAGTGCGATATAATATATTTCTTGGTGAACATTGATGATTTAGTCATTTGTATGACTCAAAATATTAGGTCATTTATTAAAATCGTAGGGAATTTTTTTTTAAAAAATAAAACTTTTAATAATTAATTAAATTTACTCATATTTGAGAGTTATTATACATATCCTCCTTCATTATTGATGACACTTTCCCATCTCTCTGGAAGACGTTGAACACTGAGATATCGACCATTTTGTGTACCATCATATATCGCCTCTTTGAGTCGATTTTCAAATTGATTCCAGTCACTATGATGAAACCCACGAAGTGCTCTTTTCAGTGTCCCAAAGCAATCATAATATAATGGACTAATATCTAAAGAATAGGGTGGGTGCTACCATTGGTCAACTTTATTCTCCTCAAAAAAGCCTTCAACTACTATTGATTTATGAGGTTTGGCATTATCTTGTAAAAAAATTGGACGTTTAAAAGGTTTCCCATCTAGCCATTTTGGGATCTTTTCATTCAATATGGATTTATAAAGTTCTCCCGTCATTGCTTCTTTTTCTTTACACAGATGGTACCAAGAAATTCCATTAAAATCCATCGCAACTAAAAATATTCTTTTACTCTCATAGTTCAATTGCTTAAGCACATTAGGGGGATTCTCATTTCTTTCAAGCCAAAATTTCATTTGATCTTTTTGAGGTTGCATATGTAATCTCACCTAAGTTTCATCCAAAGAAAGAGACTTTTTTAGTTTCTCTTTAGTTTTTTTATAACTTTCAAGGTTTGCTCTACAAGCTAGCATTCTATGTTTTATTTGATCTTGTGATAAAGTATGTGGTACATAATGACAAAGTTTCTTAGTTAACATTAAATCGTCTCTCATTATGAGATAAACAGACGATCGAGGAATATGAAACTGTTCGGAATGTCGGCTAATGCTTGTGTTCTTACATTCTTGTAATGATTTTTAAATTCTAAAGATTCTCTCTTCTTTATCAGCTCGAATCTCAGAAGGTCTTCACCTTGCTTCTTTAACAGATACCGCTCCATTTCGAAACTTTGTTTGCCATTTTCCACAGTTTTTTCTTTATTGCCTTTTTACCTATAGCTTTATTAAGATATTTTTGTATAAAATCCCCACTGAAGTCCAATAATGTGCAAAATTTGATGAAAATTCTCTGATCTTCAACACTAATTGAAACAATCAATTTTTGGGTATTATCCATTCTGTAAAAATTAAAACTGAATATGATGAAATAACTAGTATTGCGTATACTTTATTACAAAAAAGTTATTATTAAAGCCAAGCTTCGAGATTTTTTGATGTGGCTCATTTTTACCCCCTACGATTTTAATAAATGGCCTAATATTTAAATGTCAGAAATTCTGATTTTCTTGAAATGAAAATCAAAGCTGTAGTGAATCCTGAACAAACCCCAGATACAGAAAAAATCACTATAAAAATTAATAAGAATCCCGAACCACAAATATCAGCCTTTAATAAAAAAGTTGAAGATATTACAGCAGAAGAACAATTTATTTTGAGAGCAACCGATAATGTAGCTTCCAAATTGCTAGAAATGTGTCATAAAAACGATTTTACTGGCATAGACTTCTATTTCATAGGTATCTTCGTTAATTCATTTCATTGTGTTTTGTGGTGGTGTTAGAGCTGAAGAAAGGTATATTTAATTTGGAAGGTGAAAAGTTCAATACAAAATTAGTTGATTTACCTTGTATTATCGAATCACATAAATTGTTTGATAATAAAAACCTATTTAAGATTGCTGATATATCTCAAGTAGCTTCTCCTAGCACCTTTATATCTATTAGATGTTAGTAATGGAAGACCCGAATAATAAAAATGAAGTTAAAGTTCAAAGTAGTAATTGGCCTCATGGTTTAACTCCACCACTTCAGCATGTTAGAAAAAGAAGGTTCAGAAAGAGGATATCGAAACAAGTATCTCTTTTTTGAAAACAATTTTAGGCGATTGAAAAGGTAGAATTAGAAGTAGAACGTTTATTAAGAGAAGACAAATTGGCTGATCTAGTTCATTATAGTATCGACCTACCTAATAAATAATATTGTGTTATTGGTGTAGATTTGAGTGATTCGAAGAAATTTGATAAAGATTCATCTTTCAATAGTCCAACAAATTACAATGATGAAATATCCGAAACTCAGTCGAATGCCGAAATGCTGTGGGATATGGAAAGCGACAATGATTCGGACTTGGCTGCGGAATTAGATAAAGGATTGGAGAATTTGGATAGCGATGAAGAGGATAATGAAGCTGAAAATGAAGGTGATTCGGAGGACGATGATTCTTCAGAAGGTATGATCACAAAAAAAACTTTAACATTTTTATAGATGGTGTGGAGAATGAAAAGGTTTTGTTATCAGAATCGATTAAAGATTTGGAATTAACTATTAATAAAAAGAAAATGGAGCTCTTATCAGTTTCTAATCCCCTCATTAAGGTATTTTCTTTTTTATTTTGGTATAGAAAAGATTTGAGGATATGATCGCTAAATTATCTAATGAATTGGAGTTGAAAAAAGAGCAACTTTCAGATCTTTAAATCCACAATTATTTATAATTAAATTTTCTTTGTAGGTAGTGATATCGGTGCATTGTGATTGCTTTATAACCTGCAAATATTTAATAAAAGTCATATTTTATATAAAGGTCTAAGTTTTTGTGGTTCATCTTTCCATAACAATGAAAGTTGATCAAAAACAAATGTCAGCTCTAAAAATAAGAAGCAACTTTACTAGATTGAAGTTTTTGGTGAACAAATAATAACGAGATAGAAAATCTAGAAAGTTTTGTAACCGAAGTAAACAATTGAATAAAGAAATGATCGATGAATCCGCTATAAATGTATATAAATTAGGGATACTTTTTGATTTTAAATTCGGCCATCAAAACTATTTTATCAATAAATGAGGACTCACAAAACAATATGAATTTCGGTAGTAATGAAATATCAAAAGACTAAAAATATAAATACAATGGATTACATTCAAAAAATCAAATATTATATCCAGATTATCAATATTTTTAATATTGTTCCATTCTCTTTCGAAATCCACTGCGTTAGATGGAACTTTATATTTGTAGGTATTAGAAGGTGGTAGTATAACTATAATATTCTTCTTGATATTAGTTCTCATATCTTTAATATTATTTGGTTTAACTCTGACATTTTCTGCAATCTACAAAAGAAATCAAAATCAAGTAATATACTTTCTTATTTAAAACATATAATTTCTCCAACTCATTCTTGATGCATTCATTGTCTGGATCTAACGTGAGCCCTTCATTGAAATCTAAAAGATCAAAAAGACAATTTTGAACCTTCTTCAGCCTCAATTTTCAAATCAAGTCCTAATTTCGCTATACCTCTTCTATAGTAAGCCTTGACATTATTTTCATCTAAATCAATCGCTCGTGTAGCATCCTTCTCAGCTTCAATAAAACTAAATTTTTTAAATGGAGGAAGAATTATACTTTTGAAGTTTTAAATAAGTCATGGAACGATTGAGATAAAATACTGGGTCATATGAATAAAGTTGTATTGAACTAGTATAATAATTTAATGCTAAGTTGTAGTGTTGTTTCTTAAATTCTAAGTTTCCCTAAAATAATAAGATTGAGGAGTTTGGGACTAAATCTTTTTGTTTCATAGCTTCTTCTCTTTGATATTCTTCAATATTGAAATCCTAATACTATATTAGATTTGGGAAGGGGGATTACTTTATTGATATTGAAGTTCGTCATATGGAGAGTTTCGATTTCTTTTAATGTTTCTTCAATTTCGTGAATGTTAGACTTTAGCATCAAAAATTTCAATCTGATGAAGCAAAGTTTGGATATTTACAATATAATTAAACCTACAGTTGGTATATGTTTTATATAAAAGCTATTGTTTTCTATGGAACATTCAGAGTCCTTTTTGTGCAAAAATGACGCTGTTGATACAAAACCAAAGGCGAGCCCCGAATGAACACTCATAGCCATTACGAAAAATGTTTCTTTATGAAAAATTATAATTCTAAATTATAACTAATCAGAGGCCTTTTTATAAAAATTTATAGCATAAACACTAAATATTCTGAGCTACCTTTGAAAATCTGTCGTTGATAAGGTGTGGTCCGTTATTCCTATCCAAAAACTAAAATAATAAGAAGCGTAATATTTATTTTAAAAATAAACGATATATATATAATGTATTTAATTTAATGTTTCATTTTTAAAGTGTTTATATACATTTCTCCTCGAAATATGGGACAAAATTTTTGAAACATAATTCTATTCTAATTAGTCGAGGAATTTTAGTTTCTTGAATGCATAAAATAGTAAGAATGAAAATAGATTTATGTATTTATCAACTTTAATATCCATAAAATATCTCTTAGTTATATTTCTTGCCATTTTAGTTGCTTCCTCAACCTATTTTCACTATGATCACTAATATTCTGAATTATAACCGAGGCTTCAAAAATTTTGTCCCATATGTGGAAGGACATTTTGGTATTTTCTTTTTGACTTTAGAAATGATTATTTTAGTAGGACTTTTTTTTATAAATAGAAGTACCTATTTCTTTTACAGACTTATGTATAGTTTTTATACTTATTCTTTAAAGTGTCTAGTCATCTTTTTAGAAGCACTATTTTCGTTAATAGTGGCAGATTGCATTTGCCCTGTTTTGATTTTCAATTGTTCTCATTCTTTAAAAATAAAGGTTATTAAAATTTTGTTGCTTTAATTTAATAAAGTTTATTTAATGTGTGTGATAAAAATCACATAATTTGTCTGTATTTAAATTTATAAAATTGGACAGGAATAACGGACTACACCTTAAACTAAAAAAATATTTATAATAAAAAATGCTTTTATTCTTCGATTTGTATCTTTTTGTAGTATCTGTCACCTATACAGTCAATAGGCTCTTCTTCAATCAAGTCTGGATCACCGCCAACAGCTAAAACGACTCTTTTGATAGAAGGAAACATAACAAAAGATTTCTGTTTAAATTCATATAAAATACTCTTACCATAAGGACCAACCACGAAAGTACCTCCTAATTGATTGATAGGTCCTTTAAAACTAAACTTGATCTTATTTCTCAAAATAGCAGCAAAACCTTTACGAAATGATCTTGTAAACATTGTTTTTGGTGTGTCAATTAGTTTAATCTTTTTTAATCCTACTTCATTATAAATAGCTTTATTCTCATCAACTAAGGTATCCCAAGCCCAGTAACCGGAATTCATAAACTCTTTTATGCTTGTCTTCTCATATGTGATGGCTACTAAAGTCACACCTAATTTATCAAATTCTCCTTTCATATCACTCAACATCCTAGCTTCATATCTACAAAAAGCACAACTTAACTTTGCAAGTACTTTTAAGATCACAGGCTTTGATCCAAACAAGTCAGACACTAGGATTTCTTCTCCATGCGTGTTGTATGCTGTGAATCCTTCCAAAAATCTTTTATTGGATTTAGATGCTATTCCTTTAAAGTTCATTTGATGTTTTTTACTCTTCTTTAGCTTGAATTTATACTTGAAAAATGTTTCATTGGCATTATGCAGATGTTTGGTGGTGAGTCAATTCAATTTTCCATAACTTAATTGAAACATATAATATATGTTCTTGTATTTTGTTGACTCTATGATAATAAGTCCAGTGATGAGAAAAATCAATGTTTTTTCATTCAATGAAATTTCATTGAATGTTGTGTAATTTAATCGATTGCTCAGTAAAAATAGGGTGAATGCTAGTGAAATTTAATATAATCGGGTGGATTCAGATCGTTATGCATCTTTTGATACATTAATAAAAATAAATATTTATCCTTCAGTTTGCGTTAGAAAGTCAAAAATATCGATCAAAATTCAAGTGGACCAGCGGCGCGGACCGAGTTAAAACTTTTCGAGGGATAAAGACATAAAATTTGGCATATAAAAAGCTCTAATCATACATAATATTTTGGGATAAATAGTTTTATTAAAAAAGAAGCNATTTTGGGATAAATAGTTTTATTAAAAAAGAAGCTCGTTTTCTTTATATTTAGGTTCAAAGTCCAGTAATTAAATTGTCAATGAACCGCTCATGAACCGAATCGTAGTCGTCAAATTCAGATGACACATCCATTGCACAATCTTCCTCCAATGGCTTAAAGCTTCCAACTTTATTAGAATTAGACTATTTAGCATCTTTGGATGTTTTATTCAACGCTCTATTATTGAAGGAAATGTGACATAAATCCCTTTTCAAAAGATAATCTGTTTCTTTTGATTGAGTGAATGAAGCTAAACTTGCTAAAAGATCTCTCTAAGGAAGCAGTAGTAGGATGTATGATAAGAATTTCAACAGCTACTTTGTTTAAAAAACAACCTCTCCACCAATGAATAGGATCATTCTTCTTAATTTTTTCTAACACCCAATCTCTTGAGAATACGCCTTTGGTATCATTATATTGTGCTAATTCGTCCATTGCTATAAATGGAGTAGAAGGAAATCTCCTTTTCACTTTTTCTCTATAACCTCGGTTGCAATTACTGCTAGAAGTTTTCTATTTACAAGAGGAAATATAAATCCTAGTTGTAAATAAGCAGCAAGATGAATAGGCTTAATAATCATCTCCTTTCTGGTTAAGAACAAGCTAAGAATTTTTTCATATACATCTAGATCTATAGTACTAAATAAAACATTTAGGAAATATTTTCATAATGAAAGACCTCACTTATACGCATATTATCAGGTTGTAAATATATGATACCATCCGCTATTGGCTTCAAAATTATTATCAGAGATGCTTACCTTGCACCAAAAATATATATCTTTCACAATAACATCAGGTTTGAACAAGGTAGCCTTTTTAGCAGCTAAATCTTTGATGATTTGACGAGAGTTATACAATCTATTAAGATAATAATAAATAGAAGCCCATCGTGCCTTACTATGCATGAGTAAAGTTAATGGAGATGTATTTTGGTGATCTTCAATTTCCGCAATCTCTTCATAGGTAGTAAATTCCAAGCTATTTAGGAACTCTATATCCACCAGGGATTCTGTATCATCGTCATTCATTATAGTAACTCCAGGTAAAGATGAGGATGTTTGAGATTGAGTGTCAGAAGCATTACTGGATGGTGCGATCTTTTTATTATAAGCATTGTTTAATAATTGAGTGTATTTGATATTGTGAATAACTTTCTTAGCATCTTCAATCGTACTATTGAAAGTTCTAATATTATACATATCTGTAAAAAGCAAATGCGCGCTACAATTCAGAATTTATACTTATCTTTAATAACTTGAGCTGCTGCTGTATAATTCCCACCATTATCCGATATAAAACTGCCAACTTTTTCTTCACCAATATCTTTAACGGTTTCAATTTGGATGACTATATATTCAGTAATTTGTCTATTACCACCTACTAAAACGCTTTTATACAAAAGCGGCAATGGTGTTATAATGATGACGTTAATTATACCCTCATTTGACCAACTGTCCATTAAACTTCCTACTGTATCAGGGTCTTTTCATTTTTCCAATACAGGTTTATAGGAATCGCTATAATAAATGTTTAATAAACTATTTGATAGCTTTTTTCTATAAGGAGGTTTATAAGTTGGCTTTAAAGCTTTAACAAACTCTATAAAATATGGATCTTCTGTGGTTGAAAGCGGTATACCAGAATTGTACATCCATTTACATTGAAGGTGCTCAAGATGAGCTTGATTTCTTTCATTGTTAAAATCAAAATATTTGGTTATCAAGCTTTGTTCATTATTGATCGAAGTAGAAAGACTTTGTACTTGAGAGATTGATTCTAAATCTTTATCGTCATCATTAAATTCTTTGATTGAATCAGCATTTGATGTTAAATCTACAGTAGAATTTGTTGAATTAGTCATATTTAATCTATTATTGTTTTTCTTGCTCCCTAATTGTTAAATTATTTATTTACTTTTATCAGTCAAACCTTTATTATAAGTTGAAATGTGCTTTTTCAATCTTGTAATCAAAGGTGCTTTTAAGTGGCTACAATGCATACATTTGGCTCTTACCTTAACATTATCTATGACTTTATTAAAGTGATTCCATTCAACGCTTATTGGCTTTTTTCCTCCTGCCATTTTTTGAAAAATTTTCTAGTCAATGAGTTGAAATTAAACTCAACCATTTTTGGAGTAAATTACAAAACATCATAGTATGAAAAAAATAATTAATATTTTTTGACAAAAATAGGTTTAGATGGTGTGTTTGTATCATAAATAAAGATCCCAAATCGATATAATGTCTTTTTAAAAAGTTATTAAGTTTTTAATGAAAGTTCACTGAAATTTGTTAATAAAAATCATGAAATTTCATGTTCCATCACTGAATAAGTCTAAATGGAGTCAAGATACTTTTTATAACTTAAGTTGAAAATTTATGGCAATCAATACATTATTTGAGGATATAAATGTATTATTACATTGGAACATTTTATTTCAGCTAGAAACATTGTCAGGCTGAAACGAAATAAATTATTGGGAGACTCATATAAATTAATAAGCTATTGTAATGTTTTAAGTAGTTTATATATATGACAACATATTTTATCACAAAGAAAATTTCGCTACAAAAAATGTTTTACTAAAAATTGGCTATTTTCAAGAAAAATTCCCTGAACTCATTTTTATATCAATATAGAACTGTGATAGACAAATCTTTTGATGTGTACTTGTACTTTATAAACTGAGTTGACTTTATTTTGATAATTCTGCAGTATATTGCGGATAGAAAACAAAGACTGGTAAAATAAGACGGCAGATTTAAAAAAATGTTTGAGCTAAAAAGTAGGATTATTTAAAAGACAATTTATCTTTAAAATACCAAACCAGTATTGTGCGTATATCATTTCCTATTCAAATTCCATTGTATTTTGTGATTTTCACACACTAAAATGTGCTATTTAGAATAATCCACAATGTTCATCGAAAATTGCAGCAGGTATCTTTGAGTATTTATTGGGTTATTTTTAATCTGTATTAATTGCATAAAATGTGACTGCTATTTCTATTACGCCGTTTCACGCAAAGAGGTAAAGGAAAAAATTTATTATGAGATATAAAAAGATGAAACTTTGTAGTTTATATATATGAACCTTCTACTTTTATTACATCGCTCCATCTTTCAGCTAGCTGCTGAATACCATTCATATGACCCTTTATATTAAGTTCCTGGATAATACTCTCTAGTTGTAATTCCAACTCTTCCCAATTGTCATAATCATTTTCTCTTAACTTCCTCTTTAATTTACCAAAACAATTAAAATCAGATGGTCTTACATCTGGACTATATGGAGGATGATACCAAGTGCGGATTTTGTTATCATCAAAAAAATCCATTACAAGTTTTGATTTATGAGGTCTTGCATTATCCTGTAAAACCATAGGATACTTGAATTTCTTATCAGGTAATAATTTTAGTAAAACTTCATTAATAAAGCCTATATAGACTTCTGAAGTTACCGTCTCATTAGGTGAAAAAGCTTCCAATATGCAACACCATTATAATACATTGCTAGTATAAGCATTCGTTTTCTTTGATAGTTTGATTGTGCACAATTTGTGGTGGGCTTCGGTCCTTAGTTCTCCAAAATCAAGACTGGTCATCTGAGGTTGCATATATAAAGTACGCCAAGTTTCATCTATAGCCAATGTTCTGTTTATTAGGGTTTTTTGTTTTGATAACTGCTCCAAATTATATCTACATGCTAATACTCTATGTTCTCTTTGTTCCTGTGTGAGAAAATGAGGAACCCATTTGCTCAATAATTTCTTCATTTGTAAATCTTCTGTTAAATACCGATAAACAGTAGCTTTGCTACAATTTACTAACACGGAAAGTTCGAGGCATCACCGGGCTCTACTTTGAGCAAGATATTCTTTAATTTTCTCAATTGTATTTTCCTTTATTAAATGATTACTTGTATCGCCTCCTCTAGTGTCTTCAACGCAATTTTGGCCCTTATTAAACTTAGAAACCATATTCTTCATTGTATTATGTTTATAGGCCTTTTCTCCTATCGTTTTAACCGATTCTTTGTGTATTATTCCCGAACTGTGACCTAGAATTACTCCAAATTTGATAAATACACGTTGTTCTTTATCGGTTATTGAATTTTTTAATTTTTTAAAGTTATCCATTATAGTAATTTAAACAAATATGCTTTAAAAATAAAGCTTAATTTATAGAAAATATTAAATATAAATCTTGGCACTATATATTAATTTGCATATTTATTATTAATTAAAATTCGCTTACCTTTTTGCGTAAAACGACGTAATATAATAGGATCATAAATTAAAATTTAATTGGAAATAAACTCAAACAATCGCACGATAGATAAAGCACCCCTCTATTTTGCATTTTATACACTAAATGAAATGGATTATTTCCACAGTGAGTTTATTATTGTTTATGGCTCACATGTTCAAGAATAAATCCATTTTGAACACCATTGAATGCTCATTTTTGAATAATATAGCGCCATATGAACAATATTGCCTAAAAGGGATCACTTGAAATTAGTATAAAAAGCTGAAAAAGGGAAGTTAAAGACATAAAGTGGGAAAATGTCTATAATCGATATACGTAAACAAGAGAAATCGATAGATCTAGTAAAGACAATCGAGAATGGACTCAAGCAAGGAAAGAATAAGAAGTATTTACCTACTTTAGTTTTATACGATGAGAAAGGTCTACAATTATTTGACAAGATTACTTATTTGGAAGAGTATTATTTGACTTGTTCCGAAATTGATATCTTGGAGAAGCAAATTGAAAGCGTTATTAAAGGAATACCCGACAATTCGATAGTTGTAGAATTAGGATCGGGGTCTTTAAGGAAGACTAAGTTGATATTAGATGTCTTGGATAAGAAGAGGAAGAATATTCAATATTATGCTTTGGACTTGAGCGAAAAGGAGTTGATTAAATCTTTGGATAATTTGGAGGATTACAAGAATGTCAAGACGTTTGGCTTTCATGGCACTTACGAAGATGGTATTGATTATTTGAAACAAAAAATGCCCAATATTAAAAAGACATTATTATGGCTAGGCTCATCTATTGGAAACATGGAGAAGAAAGAAGCGATTCAGTTCTTAGAAGGCATTAATGAAGGATGTTTAAACAAAGATGACAAGATTGTCATCGGGTTTGATTTCTGGAATGGATATGAAAAGACTGAGTTAGCATACAATGACCCGAAAGGCGTTTCTAAAGAGTTTATTTTGAACGGTTTGAGCAATGTCAATAGCATTTTGAGTTCAGATTTGTTGGATGTGCAAAAATTTGCATACAAAAGCGTAACGGATGAAGAGAACAAATATCATCAATCTTTAATCGAGAGCAAGGAAGATCAAGAAATCCAATTCATAGATCCCAAGACCAAAGAAACTGTTGATATCTCCTTGACTAAGGGAGAGACTATTCATTTGGAATATTCTTTTAAGTATACTGCTGAAGAAATTCAGAATATTAGAAAAGATTCTGGCCTTCAATTTGTGGATGAATTGATTGACACTAAAAAGATGTACACTCTTCAAATTTGGGAAAAATAATAGGTTTATTAAAGTTTTATCTTATCTACATTTCTAATTATAAAATCTTTTTATTTGAGCAAAATCGTTTCAATTACATTTAAGGTCAGAGTCTAAAAAAATACACAAACTCAATATTAACCATATATCTGTCGGTTCGGTTCATAATATTAGTCATTTCGGCTACGTTAATTTCAACGCAATTTTGGGTGGCGGTTTAAGTCAACCGGTTCAAGCAGACCAATTTAAGAATGGCGCTGGCCAACATTTGGGATCCTAATTCTTTTTAATAAAGAACCTTATTATTTATATCATTGTATCAGACCTTGTAACAATTAGATATAGACATAATAAATTATCTAAATAATAAGAACAAAGAAAACATATCTGACATATCTCAAACTACTATCAATAAAGTATAAAAATATAATTAGAAGCTTTTACAGGGTTTGTCACGTCATTTTTAAATTTTTTACCATTATTTTTAAATTTTGTTACGTCATTTTGAAATATTGTCATTCAATTTTGTAATCTTATCAGGTCATTTTGAACTTTTGTCATTTAAAAAAGACCTGATAAGATTACAAAATTGAATGACAATATTTCAAAATGAAGTGACAAACTTTAAAAATGATGTGACAAACCCTGTAATTTACAGATTTTATTATATATGGGACAAAATTTTTTAAGCCTTGGTTATAATTCCAAATAGAACTTTTGAAAATGAATTGGACTATAAACATAAATACAATTTTATACAAGAAAATATTTTTTTCTTAAAATTTATTGGATTTGTTTTGATATTTCTCAAGTTAATTCTCTGTCTTATAAATAGGATTGAATTAAATTGATGTGAAAAAATGAAAGAGAATCTAGGCAAAAATTTATCTAAAAAATAATGGTCTTATAAAAAGGGCTTGCTATTGTTCTTATTCGATAAAGGTGAGTGAAGTCTATAAGGAATTGAAAGCAAAAAAAAATCATAAATCATGTTTTATTAAGAGCATTTTATTAGGACTTTCCGCGCAAAGAGACACTCGAATTTTGTTTAATCATTCCTTTAATAATATACTAATAATATCAAGACTTTTAAATTAATTTATATATACTACAAGCTTTATTTATAAATAATTATATTTTGAATATTATCATGAATAGCTTGCAAAAATCAAAAGATTCAATTTCAGATAAAGAACAGCGGATTTTCATCAAATTTGGCGTAATCCTGGGACACAGTTCTGGGATAATTCATAAATGATTAGTTGAATCAATTGAAAATAGTGCCTATAAAAAAGTACAGTCAAGAATTTTGTTACTAAGCTTAAGAGCGGCTACAATGTGGTCGAAGATAACCGAAAAGGCGATACAAGTGATATCTCGAAGAAAGAAAATGTAATAGATAAAATTAAAGAATCAATGGCCCAAACTAGAACATGGTCTTGCCTCGAACTTTCCATGTTAGTAAATTGTAGCAAAGCTACTGTTTATCGGTATTTAACAGAAGATTTACAAATGAAGAAATTATTAAGTAAATGGGTACCTCATTTTCTCACGGATAAACATAGAGTGTTAGCATGTAAAAACAATATACAACTCTTATCGAGACAAAATAACTTAATTAATCGAACTATAGCAATAGATGAAACTTGGGTTTCTTTATACATGCAGCCCCAACGTGTCCAGCTTCGATCTTGGAGAAACAAGAGTGAAGACCCACCTGAATTTGTACTCCAATCTAAATATGAAAAAAGAGAATGCTAATAGTAGCAATGGATTTTCAAGGTGTTGCTTATTGGAAGCTCTGGTTCCTAAAGAGACTGTAACTTCAGATGTCTATAAAAACTTTCTAATCAAATTATTAGACAAATGGTTACCTGATAAGAAATTCAAGGTACCTATAATATGGAAGGAAATTTTTGAAGGAATTATAATGTATTTGGTTGATAAAATGAGTAAATTCTTGAAAAAAATGTATTATTATTGTTGAAAAGTTTTAATAATTATGCAAAAAGCTATTTTTGTTGATAAAAATAAAAAATTTCTACGTATATTTCAACCAAATAATATTTAGATATTTTATTTCCAACTATTTCAACCAAAAAATCATGTTTTCTTCAAAAATTTACTTCCATATTACATGATAATACTAAGTCGCATAAATCAAATCTTATAAAGCAGTATTTTATTGATGAAAATATTTAGGTTTGGGATCATCCTCCCTATAACCCTGATATTAGCCCACCTGATTTCAATTGTTTTGGGCAATTAAAGAGAAAGTTAAAGGAAAACATTTATGATTATTGGTATGAACTAGAAATTCAGCTAGAAAGTGCAATTCAGGAGCTTAATGCTAAAGGTTTTATGAATTGTATCCAGAAGTTACCAGAAAGATGGAGAAGTGTAATAGATGCAGAAGGTTCTCATCTATAAGCATACTAATTTCAAGTTTATCCTTTTATAGTAAATTTTTTGTTTAATTTTTTTCGATTGTCTCTTTGCTCGGAACGCCCTAATATATTGATGATTATTACTTTAATATTGATTGTTTATCTCTTGGCCATAAAAGGTATATAATGTTACATATATTAAACAAATAAATGTATATTTTAATTTGTTAAAAATAGCCAATATATACTTTAACTAACAGAATCCGGTTTTAGGTTGAGCTCAGTGAAGTCTTATATATGCCATTAGAAAAAAGATAATTTTTGTAAATTGGTCGCCTATATAATACCCATCCCCTTTACCTCAAAAATAAGACGCTGGATCGTCTTATTTTCGATGGAAGACAGTAGATTCTTTTTCATTTTTTCACATCAATTTAATTAAATCCTATTTATAAGACAGAGAACCGTATAATTAATTAACTGGAAAAAGATTCAAACAAATTCAATAAAGTTTAAGAAAAACAGATTTAAATTATAAATATTTTCTTGTATAAAATTGTATTGGTTTTGGGTATATAATCCAATTCATTTTTTGCAAAAGTTCTATTTGGGATTATAACCAAGACTTCAAAAATTTTGTCCCAAATTACGACTGTAATTGAATTAAAAATTGAAAATGACTTAATAGTTCATTTTAATTATCATAAACTCAATACTAAAAAACAAGAACAGATAAATTAAAATAAAATCAAATTTGTTCGATTGAATTTTTAGATTTAAATACTATTCATGTTTTTTGTTACAGACTTACGACTTTTCGATATAATTTAATAAAATCGAAGTTATTGATAAATTCAAAGTCGATATATTTCATTTAGGGCTATTTCTTGATCAAGTTTTTCAAAATTATTGATAAATTAACATAAGAAATTCAAAAATAAATAAAAGAATCACTTTACTTTGTATAAAAAGTTTCATAAAATTCATGTTTTAACTAATGGCTTTAACGAGTATTTAAGGTATTATACCCCTGGGAGAAATCCAATATTCTCAAAAAATTTGAACCAAAAATCTCAACTCGGCTTCATAAATTCCTCTGATACTTAATCTTCTGAGTATATTTTTGCAGGGGAAATAGTGTCTCGATACCGTCTTTTTTCAACCAATTTCTCCGACTTTGCTGGGAAACTAAAGCTTTGAAGTTTCCACACCCCATCTAACAGTTTTTTGATTAGATCACGGAGAGCGGTACCAACCAAGATCGACAAGGTAATCACATTACAGGGAGAAGTATAGAAGCCCCCAGTCAACGCTATACTCGTTGGATTACCCATCTTCCCAAATTTATGTATTGAGCACTACCCTTTTACCCATGATCTTTAATTGAGAGGAGGAAACCGCCCAACCATTATCTGGTTTCAGTTTAGGGGCGTATTTATTTTCCCTCCTCTCTCTGGAGCGGACCACCTTATACCTCAGATTACGATGGTTTGACCCCTGGAATGTAGATACCGAATTCCCATAAATGGTGCCTGAGTCGGCGTAGAGGGACATGTATTGCTTGGCATCCTTTATGCGGAGCTTTTGTACCAGGTCCTCTCTACCAGGGTTCTCGTAGATCTCAAAGTGGGCATCGGTGTGACCTCTAAGAAAAATTCCCAGAAACATTAAGACACAAGATATATAGAATCCACGTCATTCTTTCTTTCAAATTCGTCGAAGACTTTCTGCAGAAGTCCGAAGTGCCAGTCTATATCTGACTTTCCATGATATTCTGCAAAGAAATTCTGGGAGGTGAAGTAATTCTTAGTAGATAGCTCCAAGAGTATATAACTCCTTAATTCCTCCGATCTAAAATGCCCTGCATCATCTGACCAGAAATGAATTTTAGAGAAACTTCTCAGCTTTGCCTCCTTCAGTTTTCTGAGGCAGCTCTTGACATAGTGGAAATCATGACTAATAACTTCTGTGAGGTAGTTATAGTAGCTCCTCTTTATTTCTCCCGCCACTTTATAGATGACACAGAAGCCGAGACAAGATACAGAAGATTTGTTGTAGTATGCTTGGGATATTTCCACAGGTCCCCCACCAATCTTGAAGTTTTGTTTGAAATCCATGACTATCACGCACTCATCATGCACCAAGTTCTCTATTCTTTGTCTAAATTAGCACTTTTGTTCTTTATTTAACTCAGCATGGGGTTTGTAGAACTTTACTCGTTTGTCCTGAGAACTTTCACCTAGCCTCCTTTCAAGTTTCTTACCATTAACACAAATGTCACACATGTCCGTCTTCTTTTTCAAATATTTGAAGTATTTTGGGCATAAATTGTAGTATGTAGACAAGCTTAGGTTAATTTCTGGGTTTTCGGCTATTATTTTCTTGTAAATATATAGTTTAGATTGTTGGAGATTTAATACAGACTGATTTCTATGTAGTTTGCATGTTATTCAGAATATTTGGTCAAATATTCATTAATTAACTCTTTTATATCTTCACCTTTTTGTTTTTTAGATTTGGTTGATAAATCTCCCTATTTTCTATTTCATCATCTCCTCTTTCCTTTTTACAGTCTTGTACATAGTATTTGAGAAAGTAAAACCACTTTTTCTCAGATCTTTTTTCGATATTTCGCCTGAAACTATCGATAAAACTGCATATCTTTCGTTTTTTGGCGTTTTGTTGAAAAATTTTAATATATTCTTAACTAATTTTTGGATTATTGTTGGTGATTCTTCAGTATTAAAGTTTTGGTTATCATACGGTAAATATCTTGCGTTCATTTTAGTAACTGTAATTTAATAAACTCTAATTAAAGCAAAAAATGTTTGTTTAATTTATTTTACCAACAAACTGATTGAAAATTTACTTGGGGTCTGTTTCAATTCCCGAAAAAATGTCTCTTCCGAAAATAAATTGCCATATCTAATGCATTACAAATTTACTATTTTTGTCAAGAGCAGCCTCAGTACAAAATTTAAGCCATGTAAGATATACAAATCTATTTTTATTTTTTATAAAAACATTTTAACATTTTTATATTTAGCAACAAAATATCAAACTTTGTTATTAAATATTTTTTGTAGAAAAATCACAAAAAATTCAACCATTTCTTGTAATTAAACAGAGAGACTGAGATTAAATCATGAAAACTATTTATAGTAAATATTTTAACTTTAATTGTTAGTATTTATCAAAAACTAATTCAAAAGATTTATTTTATATGGTTAAAAGCTTTAATTTAATGTCTGATTTGAATTTGTCTTTAAATATTTTATCCATGACCAGTAATATAATAATATATTATGTAATGAAAATTCATATTTTATATATTTTAATAATAAAAAATATATTGTCTTTAAACCAGTATACTAATTCAAAGTCGAAAGATCCATTCTAGCGAAGTTATGTGCTCGTGAATTTTGCAAATAAAATCAGGAACATGTAATAGCTACAAATATATTTTTAAATTGAAAATGGGTTCAAATGTAATACATATGAATCAATTTTTATTTAAAAAATATAATATTCCCTTTTCAAGATAAAATGAATAGTAGTAGATTTTGGATTTTAGAATTTAGATTCAAAAGTAATGATTACGAAAATTAAGCCAAAAATTTAACCATTAGTTAAAATAGGAGTCGACCGAAAAACATATTGAATAAATTATGTCATTCACACATATTTTTATATTTTGTTATGATTCGAAAATAAATCCACTTTTGTATATTTTTAGATACATGCTTTTGAAACCACAATGCTTGACAAACTCCATCGCTGTATTAAACTATATTAATTCGGTAACTATAAAATTTTAATATATAAACCAGTTCTAAATAATCCGAAATATCAAAAGTTGGTATAAAAAAGAACTGCAGAAATTTCAAATCAATGAAGTTGAGAGACATTATCAAAATATTCAAGAAAGATAAGCCCATATCTGAGAAAGTGGATATGGAATTTGATTATATGTTGAAAAACGGGTTCAAAAATGGTTCACAATATACATTGTATTTTTCTTTGACACCTAAAGTTGCCGCTTGAAGACCGATTTTGGTTATAAATAAATTTTTTGTGTATAAACTGGTATATAAAAACACCACAATATTCAATATGATACACCTTTGTAATTTTATTTTTAATTAATAAAGGAGGTTCATCCGAAGCTTAAACCTATTTTGTTAGAATTAAAAAATACGAAATTATTTCAAATATTTAATTATGTCACATTATTATATACTAGAGGTTGATGACATGTGCTGTCTTCATTACATAGATTTCTGGCTCAAATTTGTAGATCATTCTATATACAATAAATTCGGACAAAGAGGCCCATTTGATTAAAAATTGTCTATAGTATAAAATGAACAATGATGTATTTGCTTAACTTAGAGGGCTTTAGAAACTTAAACTCAAGTCTTCATGGTGGATATGAAAAATCTAGACAAAATTTTGGTCAGCATTGTAAATAAAATATATAAACAACCAGATGAAATAAATGTTAATAGTAAGAATTTTGTTACATATAAAATACAGTATGATGGAACATTGTTATTTTCAATTTTTGAAATCTTATGACTCAAATTTTTACAAGAATTGTTTTCAATAAACAATTATTCATTCAAAATATTTTAAGTGCAACAAGTCATAAATTATAAAGCCTCTACGCTTTTCATTTTATAGTTAGAGAGCTTACTGGATTCCTTTCTCCAAAAAGTCTCTATTTTATTAGATATTTAAAATATACAAAATCAAAAAAGTATGGCTTAATGAATAAATTGGTAAAAATGATATTCTATAATATTAAAAACATATTAGGCTTCTTGATAAAATCTTACCTTTGACTAAGCTTTAAGTTTGTCTTAAATATTTACATGTAAACATTCAAAAAATTCAATTGTTTAGACGACCAGACAAAGTAGTAGATATAAAAAGTTTGCAATTAAAAAATAGCTTATCATTAAAAGTAAACTAGAATATAGATAATGAGTACCTTTGTATTTTTGTTTTATTATGATATTCTTAAAATAAAAGCAATAAACAAAAAACTTTTCCGCCAGCCCTAAAATACACAATAGATTTTTACACTTGACTATCTGATACTCGTTAATAATAATCTTAAAATCATACTCATAGGGGAATGTTATAATCCTGTAATACATATTTTTGAAAGAAAAAGCCTTCAATCAAAGATTTTAGACAAAATCGATTATTTTGTTATTCACAATATTTTTAAATAACAATCTGACATAAAAATTTGTATAAATCTCTCTACAAATTTATATTTCTAAAATGTCCATTGCTATTAAAGATTTGTTGATTGATGAGGTACAGTCTAGTCCTGTTCAGTCCGAAGCTCCTTATCCGATGAAAGATAATGCAATTAATGTCAACTCACATGATAGATGCAAGGTGTTATGGTCCAGTATCCAGAAGCTCACATACGCACAAATGGTAGCAACAGCTATAAATTCGTTTAAAATAAAGGCGGCCAAATTGGGAGACATTTACAAGTACATCGAAATCAAGTTCAAAATGCTCATCTCTCAAGATAGAGAGGGATGGAAAGTAAACTTGAAACTTTATACTTTGTAGAATTCAGTCAGACATAATTTGTCACTTAACAAAGCATTTGAAAATATTAAGAGTAATCAAATAACCGAAAAGAATCATCCATTGTTATATAAAGAAATCAAGAAGCAAAAGAATAAAAAAGGTGGATATTGGAAGTTTAGATCTGATGATTTTTGCATTTGCCAATTGGATCCTTGTAAAAGGGCTCGTTCTTTGCCTATTTATTACCAAATGGAATATCAGAGATATCGATATCCATATATATGCCCCAATGGATACCACATTCGCCCTCCTCATCATTTAAACATGAGTAAACCAATCAGATCATATTCGGGGGATAACTATGACTCTTTATTTAAGTTCGATTGATGTAAAGGAAATCATTTTAAATAAATATTTCGTTTAAAAGGCCGTCTTTTTGAAGCCATTCTTGGATGTACAAGGTGGCGCAAGTAAATTTGGACACTCTAATTTTTGCGATGGGTGGTAATAAAAAATATACTTATTTAGCCAATTTTGTTTTTTTAAAATAAATAACTTTTCAAAATGGAAAATAGAAATATATCTATTGAATATCAAAATAGAATAAGAATAAAAGGTTTATTAGAAGCTAGAATGTCCCCTACAGAAATATCACGTCATCTAAAATGCTCTCGACAAACTGTTTACAATATGAAGAAAAAAGGCAAAACGATAAGGAAAAAAGGGTCTTGTGGAATAGAAATCTTTACGCAAACACTAAAAAACTTATAAAGCGTAATATAAAAGAAAAACATGGAGTTTCTGATAGAAAATGCGCTGCCAAGTTAAATTCTAGTTTAAGCTATCAAAAATGTAACAAAACTATAAGTAGAAGAACAGTGCAAAGATATAGAAAATCAAAAAATTAGGGGAAATATGCTTATTCAAGAAAAAATAAACCCCTTTTAAGTCAAAAAATATCGATGATAGAATTAAGTTTGGTCAAATTGTTGAAAATGCAGGGTTTTTAACTAAAGGCCCAAGAGCAATAGAATTAGTTGATAATATCTTATTTTCTGATGAATCTCATATTCAACTTTATACACAATTAAACAAAAGGAATGATCCATATTATACAAGCGAAAAAAGCCAAGTTCTAATAACACCTTGCCCAAAAAATCACTTTCTATTATGTTGGCTGGGGGGGGGGTGTGTGCAAATGGTTTGACATATTGTTGAAAAAGACCAAAAAGTAACAGGAAAATATTACCAGGACAAAATCATTCCTATATATATAGAAGCTTTAAAGAACCCAAAAGTAATTTATAATAAAAAAAGTGACTTTTGTTCAAGATGGAGCTCCATTTATATAACAAAAGATAATATGCAACTTTTAGAATCAAATTTTCAAACCGTATGGGGCAAGGAAAATGGCCAAGCAATAGCCCAGATTTGAAACCAATAGAAATGTATGGAGTATTCTTAAAGAATCCATCCATAAAAACCCTCGGCCAAGAAATAGGGAAGAATTAATAAAGAGAGTTGAAAAGGCTTGGAGCGAAATTGATAAGAACACAATTAAAAATATCTGTCGCTCTTTTCCAAAAAGAATCCAAGAAATGCTAAATGCTAGTGGTGGAAGCACTGATTACTAGTACTTAAATGTTACAAATAAATTTATGTTATATCTTTATCTATAGAAGTTATTGAGTTATTTCTATTTTATTAGAAAAATGTCTAAATTTACTTGCGCCACCCTGTACATGATGATCAATATATGGCACAAATTTTTTGAAACCTCGGTTATAATTCTTTCATATGGGACAAAATTTTTGAAGCCTCGGTTATAATTCTAGAATATTAATGCATCATAGTGAAAATAGGTTGAGGAAGCAACTAAAATGGCAAGAAATATAGCTAAGAGTTATTTTATGGATAGTAAATACTTAAATTTATTTTCATTCTTACTATTTTATTCATTCAAGAAACTAAAATTCCTCGACTAATTAGAATAGAATTATGTTTCAAAAATTTTGTCCCATATTAATGCATCACAGTGAAAATTGGTTGAGGAAGCAACTAAAATAGCAAGAATTATAACTAACAGATATTTTATGGATAGTAAATACTTAAATTTATTTTCATTCTTACTATTTTATTCATTCAAGAAACTAAAATTCCTCGACCAATTAGAATAGAATTATGTTTCAAAAATTTTGTGCCATATGGCACTTTATTTTCCTTCAGAGTAGTCCCATTTTGATTCTTTGCTTAAGTCAACCAACTTTTTAATGAATTTATATTATTCTTACTCTTAATCAACCAATTATTTAATAAGTAAGATGGGGACTACTCTGAACGAAAATAAAGTGCCATATTAGTCTAGACGTTTCATTTAAATCTAAATATTTCATTTTTTAATTTGTTATATGGCCAAATATAAACCAATATACTATATAATTTAAATTGAATGTATGCAACTTTATATATGGGACAAAATTTTCGAAAGATGTTTCTATTCTTTTTGAAAAATAAAAACAAATAAATTTAAAATTTGGGACAAAATTTTTGAAACATAATTATATTCTAATTGGTCGAGGAATTTTAGTTTCTTGAGTGAATAAAATAGTAAGAATGAAAATAAAGTTATGTATTTATCAACTTTACTATCCATAAAATATCTGTTAGTTATATTTCTTGCTATTTTAGTTGCTTCCTCAACCTATTTTCACTATGATGCATTAATATTCTAGAATTATAACCGAGGCTTCAAAAATTTTGTGCCATATTATTTTCGTGATTTATTGTTTATTTTGTTAATAATATTTTGTTGGAAAAAAAATATTATAAAAATCGATAGAAAATTGCAAATTAATCATGTCTATACCGATTAAAAGCCTTTTATCACGAAGATCATCCAATATTTCTGACCTGCTAAATGACTCCTATGAAAAAGATATATACAGTACACACTCTATTAACGAAGTCCATACAAAATGTTTAGAAAAGTGGGAATGCATAGAAAAGCCTACATATGCTCAAATGATTGCATTAGCTATATATTCATCAAAAGATAAGACTGCTAAACTAGATGATATTTATAAATACATCGAGTATAATTTTTTTCATATGATCAACCATGGACAAGGATGTTGGAAAGTAATATAACTTTAAATTAAATTTTATAGAATTCTATAAGGTATAATCTCTCTTTACACAAGGAGTTTATGAACATCAAAAGCAATAGAATCAACAAAATGGAACATCCAGAGCTTTGGGAAGAAAGCAGATCTAATGCGACCAAAAAGGGTGGGTATTGGAAGTTTAGATATCCTGATTTTTGTGTCTGTAAGCTTGACCCAAGCAAGAAGAGTATAAGAGTGGTAAATACACTTGAAAATGACAATTTCGATAACTTTTCCAAAATTATATATAGAGATGACAGATACGTTGATGATCAACGAAAAGAAACAATAAATATGCAGTATAAATATTTGAGTTCGTATGAGAGAAAATCAAACTCATTCCCACCTTTTAGATATGTACATCAAAGCATTTCCCCGGAAAATTTCTTTAATGAAAGCTATGAATATATTTCCTTCGATGAAAGTAACTTACAAAATGACCACAAGCTATTATGTAAAGATCCAACTAGTTTATAAATAAATCTATCACAATATTAAAGCTTTTAATACTGTATTATCACATGAGAAATGTAAAAAGATTTAACTTTCATATTCACTTAAAAAATCAATTGATATCTAAAAACTCAATATTATTTGACAAAAATAAATAAAAAATATTTATTAGTTTTAAAAAATATCATATTATCGCATAATAAGCAAATATTTTGTTTACTTTCTATCAAAAAAAATTTTACAAACAGATTCTCGATTTTAAGAATCAGAAATTTTATAATGGAAGTAGAAAATGAAATAATACCACCAATGCCACCACAACAATTAAAGAAGAAGAGGAAAGGTAATCATTATCTAAGAAAAAATTTTACTTTTTTAATAATATTTATAGTTTTGAAACATGAAGCTATATTATTAGATCAATTACCTCAATCTTTACAATATGAAAAGTCGTATATGCATAGAGGAATAGTTAACCATGTAAAACTTACAAAGTAAATAGTCATTTTTTAATTTTTAAAAGTTCTGGTTTTATCATTACGACTTGTACCTTTGGTTATGTCAAATTCTGGAAAAAAGAAGGCGCGAATATAACTTTTGTTAAGAATTATAGAGCTCATAAAGGTAATTAATCCACAAACCTATATTATTTATTTTAGGCGAGATAATAGGATTAGATATCAGTTTCGATGGAAGTTATCTTGCAACAATTGGAATTGACAAACAGCTCAAAATATTTGATATTATAAATTTTGGTATAAACCAGTTCTTCTAAATTCTTTGATAGATATGATCAACATATTCAAATTAGATTTTCAACCACTTTGTGGTTGTTGGGCATTCAAAAATGGCGATTCTATTCTCAAATTTGTGATGTAATACAAACGTCCTTTTATTTTTTATAGAGTTGAAAAGGATAGTCCTAAAGTCCATTTGATTGATGCTAATTCTGCTGACACTTCATCAAAAGATGATAGCAAAGACGAGAAATTTAAAATGACACATGGAAATGATAGATCTATCACTTGCATTAAAGTATTCATTTATAAGTGTTAAATTCAGTTTAATCATATACTTAATTGTTTGATTTCTTTGGATGATAAAGGGGGTATCGAAATTTATAAATGGGATTCTAACTCTGTTCCTGATTCGGGCTACAAAAGTTGGATATCGGGGTTACAATTTGATTGGAAAAGTGAAACAGATATGTTCAAACTTCAAAAGGTAGCTAAATCGAGATATAAATATTATTTATTAGGACAAAAGAGTAGGGATCGATATAATATTTCATCAATTGTACCAAAAATTTATGATCATTACCAAGAATTTGGATTTTATTTATTTATTCGACTTTCCATCAATGAAGTGCGCAAAAGTTATTGAAAATTCAATTTCTATGGATGAAGATATTCAACAAGTATTTATTTTTGTATCTCATTTTTTTAGAACGGTCCCTCAAAATTTAAGTTAGATGATATGGAATTTGGTAGAAGATTGGCGACGGAAAGAGAAATTATAAAAGCAGAGAACCCTCCTCCAATGAACGCAAGTACCTCTGTTTATTTTATCTTTAGTTTTTGATAGATCTGGAAATTTTATAATATATGCGAGTATTATTGGTATCAAAAGTATCGATGTTTATAATTTTTTAGTAATCAATTTGGTTACAAATAAAATATCTAGACTTTTAGGATTTTCTGAAAATCCTAGATTTCTATTGTTATGCTTGTATCAAGGCCATTTAGGTTCTGAATATAAACTTGCTAAGAAGATGGTAAGCAAATCAAACCTAATAAATTTTTATAGAATATAGCTGCTTCTGTTAATCCACAATTTGAAATAGATTCACAACAAGATCCAATTTTAGTGGCTACTGCTTCCAATAAGAATAGATTCTACATTTTTAGCAATAGAGATCCTCATATGTATCATTATTTATTTATCTTTTAGTGATAATAAAGAGGAAGAAGATAGAGACATTTTCAACGAGAAGCCGACTCAAGAAGAGCAAGCTTTAGCTCAGAGCAACACCACGCAAATGAAATCAGGATCTACAGGAAAGGTAGGCCAATCAACTCAAGCTATCATGCGTACTACTATGGGTGATGTGTCATTTATTTTGTTCAAAGATAAAACACCAAAAACGGTATATAATTTTGTAGAACTATCAAAAAAAGGATATTATGACGGGTTAAAAATCCATAGAGTAATCAAGCGATTTATGATGCAAACGGGTGATCCAAATGGTACTTAATTATTATACATGTTCTTTAGGTAATGGAACTGGTGGCGAGTCTATTTGGGGTCATGAATTTGAAGATGAGTTTCATTCTGATCTAAATCATTCAAAACCATTCATGGTGAGTATGGCGAATGCTGGGCCTAATACTAATGGGTCGCAATTCTTTATTACTTTTGTGCCTTGTCCTTGGCTTGATAACAAACATACGGTTTTTGGTAGAGTTATTAAGGGTATGGATATTTTGGCTTCTATTGAGGCTGCTAATTGTGATCAAGGTGATAAACCTAACCCAGAAATTAAAGTGTTGAATATTGAAATAATCGATTAATAAACCAACATGCTTATTTAGTTTCTCGTTCAATATGATCTTTTAGTTTGTTGCAAATAGATAAGCAATCTTTTGGCTTCTTTACAAGGTCTTAACATATAAAAATGTATGCATATTTACAACGTGGTATATACTATACATATCGAGATCCTCAATTACGACTTATATTTTCGACTCTTACCATCAAAGTAAACTATCTAGTTCAAATCAAAACTTAATTTTAGAATGACACACAAAAACGATGAAGGGAATTCTGGGATAACCGAATATCATAAAGCAGAATTAAAAGGTTTTTCGGGGATAATAAAATCAAGGTATTATCAAAATTAAAAACTATTAAGATTCTCTGATTTCATTGTAAAAGAAATTAATAATGAGGGAAAAGTCGCAAATTTAGAAAAATATATCCCATCTAAAAAAGAAGTCAAAAAAGTAAAATCAGAAATTAAAAACGAGGAGCCAGTTGTTATAACAAGTATATTTTGTTAAAATATAATAATAGATGAGCATTACAATAGTCTAAAGAATTTGATTTGTAATTCTTTAGATCGAGAAGAAAACACTGATTTTAATACTGAAGATTTTATTACCGAATTTAAATCTCTAGTAGATGTTAATAATATTCCTTTAGAAACTCCGGTATCTTTTTTTCTAATAATTTCGATAGACTATAAATGATAAAGAAGCCAGAGCTAATATTCACGGTTTCATAAGAAATAATTTCGGTTCTATTGTCGAAACATCGACTAAAGAGAAAGTTATAGTGTTTCATAGAAGAAAGACTAACTCATCTGGTATAAAATTAGATTAATTTTTGATAGACAGATTTCATAAATACAATAACAGAAGTAAGGATGAAAAAGGACCACTTAAAAAGAAAGTCAAACGAGAAAAGGTTTATATGAAATTTGTATTATATAAAGAAAATGTGGAAATGTCTAACGCAATCAATTTTGTAACTAAAAAATTAAAGTATCGTCTAGGTTTTTAACTTTATAGCATTTCTTCTAAAATGCTTACATTTTCTGGAAATAAAGATAAACGTGCGATTACTACACAATTTGTAACATGTCCTGAAATGAATGAATCTAAAATTGCCTCTATTAATAATATGACCAATATCAAGATTTCTAATATAGAGTATACTAACATGTTATTATTTTAAAGGATATGCAAAGCTCCGCTTTTTCTTGGCGATTTGTCTGGTAATCAATTTATAGTTGTTTTAAGGTATTTTATATATCTTAACAATTAGAGATGTTAAAACTACAGAAGAGCTTTTATCAAACGAAAGAAAAGAATTTATAGAAAATCTTTTAAAGAACCATATAATTGATAATCAAGTTAAATTTATAAACTATTATGGTATGCAACGATTTGGTACATCTATTATGCCAACTTGGAAGATTGGCGCTGCTATTCTCATTGAAGATTGGAAATCAGTAATTGATTTTATCCTTTTACCAAGAGAAGGAGATGATGAAAAAGTTTCTATAGCACGTAATCATTGGAAGGACAATCAAGATGCATCAGAAGCATTAAAATTATTCCCAAGGTGGTGTATTGCCGAAAGAATTATATTAGAACATTTTAAGAAAGAAAACAATACAAAAGATTGTTTTACAGCCTTTTCAAAGATTTATAGGAATCTTCGTCTTATGTATGTACATTCTTTTCAGTCTTTTATTTGGAATCAAGTAGTTAGTTCAAGAATCAAAGATCATGGTTTTAATGTTATTATTGGCGATCTCATAATGAATAAAAATAAAGATGGTAAGTCAAAAATCATCGTTATTGATTCTGAAGAGAAATGTGCAGAAGTTACAATAGATGATGTTGTTTTACCGTTACCTGGGTATGATGTTGCGTATCCCAAGTATCAGCAAGATTATTATGTGGCTTTTATGAAAGCTCATTTAATAGATCCTAATAATATGAAAAGAAAACACGAGTAATTTAATTTATGTTTGACCGTTTAGAGATTATTCTTTAGCGGGTAACTATCGTTCCATTATTTCAATTGCTGAAAGCTTCAATTATGAATTTATGACATATGATGATCCTAATGCTAAACTTTACCTTTCTGATTTGGATCTTATCAATGATCCTGAAGCTAAACTTGAAGAAATCAGTAACGATATGCCTTTATTTTTTAGATAATGGTGTACATTTATCTTTAAAGTTAAAGTTTGAGCTCACTACATCTTCTTATGCTACTATGTTGTTAAGGGAGATTATGAAGATCAAAACTGATTATGAATTCCACTCCAATCTTTAAATTACTACTACATTCATTTCCTTTTCAATTTTTTGTCATTTTGTATTCATAAAATATCAGATATTTACACTTCAGTCGTCTAGTAATTTTCTAGTCAAAGAGCATATTGGGGCCAATGAATGTATTTAATCGATCGATTACAATGCTTGATTCCAAAAGTATTGATGTTTTTATTTTCCCTAATTTGGTAAATGATTTTTTTAAATAAGAGACAGGTTTTATTTGACAAATGATTTTACAAAATCAAAAATCTTGATTTTTGGGGGAAAGACTGTGCTATTTGCAATATGCCTTCGTCGCGGTGTGACTACCAAATCGTCGACAGAATACGCGTCCTTGTAGGTTGGTCTTTTGACCCGCTACTATAGACGAACACGAGGATCTGTCGCCTTTCCTTTCGTCTAGGTTGTCGGGGTCAATTTCCATGTCATCACTTTCCAGAGAAAGTTCAATTATTGTACACTGTCCGTCAAAAGTGATTCAGTGTTTGGGAAATTCGAACTTAAATGGTAATTCATGAATGAGTAA